>ML778754.1:1381335-1392895 GCA_009831015.1 Picea engelmannii
AGGGTCTGAAAATGGTTTTTACCCAAGTTTGCTAGCCCTTCAAAGGTTGTACAGGGTCTGCCCTCCTGATCCATTAAGCTCCAAATAGTGTTTTCTGCTTTTCTTCCTTTTGCATATGCTTGGAAGAATTTAGTGTTTTCATCTCCTTTTTCTAGCCATTTAGCTCTGCTTTTCAATCTCCATGAATTCTCTTGTTATGCGAGCAAGATTCTTCGTCTTGTTTCTAAAGTTTTTAAATTTTCGCGAGCTTCATCTGAAATAAATGTTGCCTCTGGGTCTTCTTGGAAAATTCTGAGTTGTTCCTCAATATTTTGTAGTTCTTGTTCCTCTGTAATCTATTTTGCTTTTGCCCAAGGAATGACCAGTTTTTTTAAATTTTTGAGATTTGACGCAAATTGGATGCCAACTGGAGTGTCCTTTGTACTTCTTAAGTTGGTCCAGTTTGTCCTGATCAGTTGTTGAAAGCTTTCATCATTTATCCAAGAGGGATTGAATTTAAAAGGGGCTGTCGGTTTATCAGGCGTTCCTTCTAGTTCGAGCCAGACAGGCGAGTGATCTGATTCACCTCCGCTTCCAATCCATTGACGAAATTGAAAAGGAAGCAATGCAACATGTTTAGAGATCAAGAAACGATCTATTCTTTTTGCAACACGGGCTTCCCCTGTCCTCATATTTCTCCAAGTGGGTAACAATTTAAGGGGGGCCACGTCAATAAGACCATTGGAGGCCAACAAATGGCTGAAAAACCTTGCTTGGCTGTCTGGGTGGCTGTTGGTCCCCAACTTTCTGCTTCCCCCAAAGAGAAGTTTAGATCTCCTCCCAGGATTAGTAGTTCAGTTTTCAGTAGGTCTTTGGCAAACAAGTTTACCCAGAAAGTGTTCCGATCTGTATTTGGCCCATAGATATTAATTATGCTGATCTCCTTTCCAATCCCTTCCAACAGAAAATCACCTCCTAGAACAGAGTCCATTGCCCAAGAGTTTAAGAGTTTTATTTTTCGAGATCTCCAGTCGATGACTAGGCCCCCCGATCTACCTTTTTGGGATTTTTACCCATGGGATGCCCATCCTGGGAGGAGGGTAGAGAGCATTTTTGTCACCACTGCTTCGTCTGAGAGAGTTTCTTGTAGAATTACGATGTCTGGTTGGTTTGTTAAGACCAACCTTTTAAGTGCGGATTTTTTGGGGGAACTCGCCAAACCCCTGCAATTGTAGGTGAGGTGCTTCATGGGTGAACCCTAGCTAGGGTTTTCACTGCTCTAAGCGGCCCAACAATTGATTTTTGTCGACCAGAGGAAATATTGACCAAAGCTCTAGATTGAGCCTTGTACAGATGTGAGTTTCTACCTCGTCCCTTCTTTCTTTTCTGTATCTTTGGGTTTGGTCCCAATCCTTTATGGTCAGAGTTTGGAATAGAGACGGTCCTGTTATGGAGTTGGTATCTGATGACTGAGTCTTCCGACTCTTTGGATGAATATTCCTCGGGGGGCAGAGGGGGAAGGGTGCCAGGCGCGGAGCTTAGTGGAGTATCAGTGGGGAAATCAAACGGAGGGGGAAAGGACGGAGGATTGTGTGAGGGAAAAGGGTTGGGGAAGCTAGAGGGTGGAGGGAACAGTGGGGAAAAACCTCCATTCAAACAAGAAAAACTACAATCCTTAAAAAAACCATTAGCTGAGTGGGAAATAGTAATATGCATACACAAAAGGCTGTCGACTAGATATTGTGGGATGGCCTCTGAGCCTGCTTTTGATGTCGACGTCTCTCTTCCGGCTGGGACTAGATCCAAAAGGTCTCCTCCTTGCGTGACTGGATCCTCCTTGGGTTTTCTGAAAAGGAACGAGGTTGGCATCTCATTGTTCCGCCTATTTTCTGAAAAGGAACGAGGGTTTATGAGTCCCTTCGAGTTGGATTTGCATTCCTTGATGATATGACCGTATTCGTGACACCTCCTACAGTGGAAAGGGACTATTTCATAGTCTAGAATTTGCACCCTGGTTCTTCCCAAGTCTGTTAAATTTAGATATTCCTTTAAGCCTTCTCTTATGTTTAATAAGACTAGGATCCTTGCTACAACCATCTCCCCTGAATCTATGAATCCCATATCTGCGGCTAGGAATTCTCCTAAGTGATTCCCAATAGCTTGAAAACATTTTTCGTTCTAGAGATGAGTGGGAAGTCTCGACATTCGAACCCAAATGGGATTGGAATCCAATCTCTCATTATCAGCATCGAATGTGGGGCCCCAAAGTTTCAGAAGTATAGGTGAGGAGTCTATGAACCAACTTTTCTGGAGAATTGAAATAACTTGAGATTTTTCTGTGAAAGTAAGCATAAACCAACCTCTGGACAGTCGGATGATTTTTGGAGGCGGGTTGAAAATCACATCCCAATTTGACATCGCCCAAGCTTTTAGCGTTTTTTCGCTAAATTGACGTCCATATGCTTTTCCAACTAGGGTTTTGTCCGCCATTTCTTATACTCCTGATAAGGTTAGGTCGTCTCCCAGAGTGAAGTCAAGATTTGATTTTGAAGATCCTACGCACTTGTTTGCATTTCTTGTGTCTTGACTCGGCGACTCTCGTGTGATTTTTGATTTGAGGGTTTTGTGCAACATTGGCTGGCTCCCCCTCGAAAACTGAGACCCACTCACTAGAGTTTGTTGGCCGAAGATTTGCTGAAATAAAACCTTTCTCCACTGCTATTGAGTGATCCTAGAAGTAGGCTTGTTCCTCGAAAGAGTAGAGATGGGTCGGGTTCGTGCCTTGTTCTCCATGAACCCAGTCTGCAAGAGCATGAGTAGAAGTAGGTGAGCTTAAGCCTGGAGGGGTCGGCTGATAAAACCCTTGCTCAAGTGGGGGGGAAAGAGGGAAGTTTGGTATCGCGGGGTCCGGATAAGACTAGGAAAAATTTACAGGGGATGAGGTGATAGGGAAACCACACTGTAAGGGTGAAAGAAAGCCTTCGGCTGGGATAGAAGACGAGATCTCAGGTTCTAAGTAAGAGGTAAGGGGAAACGTTTGTGGCGAAGCAACCCCAAAAGTCCCTGCTCTGCCTAGCCAAGATAAATCTTTTGAAGCCTGACCCAGAAAATTGCTGGAGACCCCTGAGAGCTGAGAGAAGATGTCCTCCAGTGAAACCAGAGGTAAAACCCCACCCATCTGTTCCGAGATTGGTTGTATTTGACTGCTAGTTGTCACTAACCAAGGTAACATTTCTCCAGGCTCGGGTGAGTAGTCCACCACGTCATCATATCTAGCCATGGTGGAGTAAGTCTCTGAGGGGAGAAAACCCGAGAAGAGCTCTTATCCAGATCGCCGCGAGAAATTCCTTTTAACCGTGTTGTCAGTCGTTGCGTGAAAACCTCAGCAGCGAGATCCTTCTTTATTTTAGTATAAATAGTACTATAATTATTTAAATGAAGGGGTAACATGATTATGTTGTAATAATTAATATTAAATCATACTTGGGGTTGGATCCCCAAGGTAAGAAGGAAAAGAAAATCCTTGGTTTTAATCGATCGGTAATTTGGGCCAAGTAGAAACATAATTACGAAGGGAATTAATTAATGAAGATTAATTACCCTAGAGGGGATTAAATAAATGACTAATAAGGAGCGAGATTTTATTATGATAACGATTAATTAATTTAACAGGCCTAGAAGAGCTAGGCAAATGCCAACCTTTGGTTGGGCGAATCCTTGTATGCTATGATGATGTGGCGTGTTGGGGAAGACCCATGTGTCACCGCGACACTGGACGTGAAATAAGTGCAGGACCCTCATCAAGCATAGGCTATGTGTTAAGTGTGAATAAATCTAAACCGTCAGATCCGAGGGTGGACGCATCTCCACCATAGATTTCGGATGGGGAGAAGTCCTTCGAATTCGGACTTCGGACCTTTGGGAGGTTTTGGATTTGTATGAGATTGATAGAGAGTCGAAGGCTCGAAATTGCGAAAGCTCGGTAGGGACTTTTCCCATAACCCCTCCTCCAATGGCCTCGTCATCGCTAGAAGACGATGACTTCGGTCGTGCCAAGGCTACGTCGACTGGTATGAATGAAGTGGAACCACGTGGCGATGGTGTGGCTTTTAACCAATAATGCCCTGTAATATTTCAGAAAGCCATAACTCTCAACCCAAAACCCAAATTTGGACAATTCACAACTCTCAACGAGTAAAAGGCGATGGTTTCCTTGCTCGAGAAATTCAAGGGAGTGGTAGGAAACAAATTCTCTAAAGCTTCTAAACTAGGTACTAAATCTACCTCCTTTACATTCGAATGATCTCATTCATGTGAGTGCTTTATCCCCCCTAAAAAGATTCTTTACTGGGTCATTGTACATAAAGGAAGATAACATTAAGGCATTGTCCTCCTCCACAACACTCCCATGTGGAGGTTGGGAATATGAGTTGGCTCTTTTGGTTCTAGTTGGGTCATCTTCTCTATTGATGGTATCTTTGGTTGTTTTGTATTCTTCTTATGGGTTGATCCAGAGGATTTTCTCCTTATTGATTGCCAACATATGGGTTTACTACTATTGCTTTTTGATCTTGGAGAGAAACCTGAAGATGGGCATGCTTCCTGCAAGTGACTTGCTTGTTGGCATGTTCTACATCTAAACATTGTATTCATAGTCTAGAAATTCGGGTCCATTTGATGTCAATCCACTCTATAACCATCTTGTTAGGTAATCCCTTACTAAAATCAAGCTTCACAGAATAATGTGCAAAGATAAAGAGACCTCACGTGATCCAGTTTGCATTTACCTTGATAAATCGATCTAGGTTGTTTCCAATTGATTCAAGAAAGTTTGGATGCCACATGTGAATAGGGAGATTTGCCAATCTTGTCTAGAGTGAAGTTGTTGTCGCTGTTAATGGTGGTTGGGTCAAATTTCGGGAACCATGGTTGTGTTGGAATTATTGGTACAATATGTACATGTGGCCATGGCCCATTCATATGCATCATTTTGTACTTTTAGTCATGGCTAAGACCATATTCTCTATTCTTTTATTATATCACTAAACATCTTGTAATTTTCTTGATCTCCCTTATCAAGTGTTTTATGCCCAAGGACACTGATATCTCTGCGATTCTCTTTTGCTTATGTTTTCTTTCTTTTATATGTATTTGTGCATTTCTTGTGTAGCACACTTGTACTCGAGCATCTCTCTCTCTTTCTTGAGTGCATTAGGTTTATCTTTGTTCGACTTACTACAAAATTTGGGTTTGTTTTGCTTCCATTTGATTCCTTGCTTTCATTTGTGAATCTCAACATGGTATTAGAGTGGGTGTGAACCTTACTCCCTCAATTCTTTTTGCTAATTTGAAAACTATTGGCTAGTGGCATCTTTGTTATAGTGCAAGACTAGGGTTTTCATGGATCATCTCTTTTAGGGTTTCTATAGGGGTTATAGAATATAAACATTAATCTAGGGTTGCACCCTCCTATTGTGTTCTATGGCCCTTTCACCCTTCTTTAAGGCCAACACCTTCATTCCTAGGGTTACCTAGGGTTTAGTACCATTTGGACTATAAAGTTGAATTTTTAAAGTTGTCATTCCAATAGGAGCTTCCATCTTGTTGTTGTTGAGCCTATTGTTTCAAAGTGGTTGTTTCTCCATTTGGATGGGGCCAACTATCATTCTTGGGTGGATCAAATCACTATCCTACCTTCAAAGCAAAGGTCTATGGATGTGCTTGGTGAGGTTGCATCCTACTGAAGATGGTGATAGTTATGATCTCGTATGTTTGAAGAAAGACAAAGCTCTTGGGTTGATCACTCTCTATGTCGACCTTGATCTCATTCATCATACCAAGGATAACAAAAGTGTGAAGTAAATCTAGGATACCTTCAAAACTCTTTTTGGTACGATGAATACCACTTGAGTTAGTCAACTTGAAACTGAACTCTCCAACCTCAAGGTGGGTGACTTCGACATGGTTGAGGAGTATGTTGCAAGGTAAAAGAATTGAATGTTGATATTATTAAAGCAAGAGGAAAAGGCTATCTCGACACCCCTTGAAGATCAAGCCCATCCAAAGGCTGTGTCAACCCCTCTTAAATCTTAGTCCGACTGAGGTAAATGGGCATACTTGAAATCCTCCAAGAAGAAAATAGTCATAGCGGCTATTGTCAAAAGGAGGGCCATCCCTTCAAGTCTTGCCTTGCTCATTTTCAGAAAATTGAAGAGCTCACAATATTTACATTAGGGAACAAAGACCTTGACAACAATGTTGAATCTCCTCATAGTGGACATTTGGTAGTAAAATTTGCACTTCGGTCCTCTTCTTCTTAGCAAGTGGGTATTGCTGGCTTTGTGATTTTGGGGCTACTTGACACATGAACACGCATGAACACCTTCTCTATTATAGACCGCATCATAGTGGAGAGAAAGTGGTTATTGGTGACATTTCAACCATATAGGTTGTGGGTTGTGGTGATGTCATCATCGATACAATCGAGTTTGGAGATGTTCTTCATGTTCTAGGTGTTGGACCAAATCTTTTTTTCTACTTAACACATACACACACCAATAAAAAGGTGGAATTTTGGGTGGATTGGTAGGTTGTATAAAGGACATGAGTGATGGCTTCAAGGTGGTTGCCTTAGGATGTGGAATACAATCATATGCACAAGTCGGGGAAGTCTCCTTTAAAGAAAAAAGGGTTTGTTATTGTTGTAGCCAATGTTGGTGACATCGACATGCTATCACATCAGTGTCTCAGTCACATCAATTATGGATCTTTGTGACTTGTGAGTTGACTACATATGGTTGATGACCTTGAAAATATTGAACCACTCAACACTGTCTATGAGGAGTGTTTAATTGGGAAACATCATCAAGAGTCCTTTCCTAAGGACAAAGCAATGCGAGCTTCTCAACCTCTTGCACTAGTTCATAATGATATGTGTGGACCTATGGTCACATCTTCTATTAGGGTAGCTAAGTCCTTCCTCGCCTTCATTGATGATTTTTCTTGCTTTCTTTGGATATACACCATTAAATCTAAGGATGAGGTGTTTGGAAAGTTCCAAGAATTCAAACCTTGTGGAAAATCAATGCAACAGGGAGATCAAGTGTCTTAGGGGTAATAGTGGAGGTAAATATATTAGCAATGCTTTCCAATCATCTCTTATACCACAGGGCATTTCTTGGTAGAGAATTGTTCCTTACACCCCACAACAAAATGGTATAGAAAAACAAAAGAATAGGGCTACTAGGGGAAATGACTTAGCATGATTCACTCTAAGAAAATGAAGTTTTCATTCTCAAGAGGTGCAATCGTTTTTTAGCCCATATCATCAATAGAACATCTACTCATATTGCCATTAGTATGACTCCTTAAGAGAAATGTTGCCCATATCATCAATAGAACACCTACTCATGTTGTGATTAGTATAACTCCTCTAGAGAAATGGTATGGCAACAAATCTTCTATCTCACATGTTTATATTTTTGGATCTACGTCTTGTGTGCATAATTAAAATCAAAACATATCCGCATCTCTAGACCAGGCTTCTATGTCTTGTGTGCATAATTAAAATCAAAACATATCCAGATCTCTAGACGAGGCTTCTAAAGGTAATCTGGGCCATTCAAGGGTAGGTGGAGTGTTCAAGGAAAACAAAGGAAACATTCTATGCATTTACACTTGTCACCTGGGCCACAACATAAATGCTAACACAAATATTCGAACTAATGCTAGCATTAATCCACGTTCAAGAAATACATACGAAAAATATATGATTCAAAAAGATTGTACATGCTAAAAAAGTTTGGATATGTTAACATATCAAACATTGGGTATAGCGAAGCTGGCAATAAGACCTCCAATTTGTTATCCAATCAGATCACTACATATATGGTACTTTTTAGTATATAAAAATCAATGGTTTTAGTTTCCTAGCTCCAACAATAAAGATTATACAAATATTTATGGTCAAAAGACAAACTAATATGAAGTCAACGTATTATTGATCGCTATAGTCCCTCTATACCTACGACAGAGACTAATAATAAGTATCAAAAGTTTATTAAAATTTATTTCTTGACTATTTTATGTTTCTTTTTAAAACTTATATGTACTTTACATGTTCATAAATCGTGCTTGTATAAGGCTCTAGAGACTATATAGAATATTATATATAGAAGCAATAAGATGAAGAATCTATTGAGGGGCTAGAAGGATAGTAGATATTTTTTTTTGGGTTTATATGGCATGTGCTAAGAACACCTAAAGAATGTAACTATACATATTTAAAAAATATTGCGTACTTCCTCATTGCAAGAATATTAAATTAAGTTTAAGCTTATTTTATTGCTTTAATATTACTTGACGGTGTATTTGTGTTTTCTAAAGTAATTATATTTTTTCATAAACAAATACTAAAAATCAAAATTTTTAATATTATATTTAATTAATACTAATTTTTTTTTTACCATTTTATTATTTTTTTATTTAGTTGGTGCAATTGCATCTTATGTATGGTTCATCCCAGATAACCCAAAATTATTTCCTTTTTAGGGTTCCACTTTGTCAAATTTCAATAATAATTCTTAGTATTTAATAAAAGGAAAAGGGACTACAAGAAGTCATTAATGATAATGTGGATCCAGTTGACATGATCAACTATAATCAATGAGTGATGATGGTGTATGTGTTATTATGCATTATATTTTTCCATTCCAGTGTCTTAAATTCTAATAGTAGTTCCTAACATTTAATAAAGGGCAAAGGGATCACAACATAAAGAACCATGTATAAATCTAGGCTATTATTAGTGATAATTTGGACACCGCTGACATGGTCAACTATGATTAAGGAGTGATGAGGTGGGCCAAGTGGACATGTTCAACTTCTATTAGAGGATTTCCAGGAGGTTAGGCCTTACAAATGGAGTCTCTAAAGTCACTTGTGTGCAACTTTGAGTAGATCAATAGTTGGTAGCTTCAGAAAGCTCAAAGGGTGAAATGTGATCCAAGTAGATTGGAAGGGGATCGTAAATAAGGAAACATGTCTCTTGACAAAGGATATTGGAGAAGAAGATCTTAGGTTCAAGGATAGTCGAGAGTTCAAAGACTTCTTGGGGATCATGGATTCAATCATGGAGATACTCCAAATAATATGGGGCATGAAGTTCATGATTAAATATGATGGAGTTGAGCATATGTGCCAACAAATGTTACGAGGGTAAAGAGTTGTGACTTGATCTTTGAGATTGTAATGTATCAAGCAAAATAGTTTTGCTTTAGTTTATGTCTTTGCTTTGTTTCAATAATAAAGAATTGCATTATATTATGCTTCCATGGTTCATTGTTGTGTACTATGAGAAAAACAACCTCTTGTTGCATCATATGGTATCAATGTTGATTCAAGAACATGTGTGTGAAGACATCACCAAGTAGGGATATGTTGGCTGGAGTTGTAAGAGTAAGTTAGAACTCCAATGGGGGAAATGGGGAGATATTATAGAAGATTTACAAAACATGATTGTAGAGAGCAAGAAAATTGTTGTGATCCAGGTGGCCATCTTAGAAATAGTCTTGATTTTGACAATTTCCGGGTCCTAAACTTTTGACATGTTTTTTGGGGCTTTCCCATGTGTTTTTCACCCCAAATATTTGGAATCCCAAGGAGCCAACTTAGTCTTTTAATTTTCTTTTCAACAAGCTATGGAAGACCTAAAATAGAAAAATCAGTGAAAAGTTATGGTCTTGGCAAGGCTCCCCTTCTTTTGGACAACTTAAATTCTTCTAACTCAACATTCTCGCCCCGGTTCTAAATTTGTGCTAGGGTTAGGGTTCTTGCATGTTAAGGTTTTATCTCTTAGGGTTTTGTTGGCATTTATAAACTAGAGTTTTCGACTATTGTTATTGGCTTTTTTCAAATGGGAATAACTAACACATTTCTTCTTAGAGATAAACTACCACCATTCTAGTCATTTTGTATTGCTTTGTATGTTGCAATGTTTTCACTATTTCATTCATTAATAGAGTTGGGGTTTCACTATATTACTACGCCCTTTGCAACATCTCTATGTTATTTTGCATGTTATTGCTATCTTCATTTCATTCTCAACATAATCTAGATCATGTGAATCATAGGAGGTAGGTGCAAAGATTTAAAGACTTGGCCAAGGTTAATTAAGGAGGTGCACAAGTTATTTGCATGCTTGGAAGCCTTGGATGGGCCTCAATAGAGAGGAAAGTCAAATAAAATAGCTTATGAGAGTGAATGTCACTAGGAGGATGTGTCTCCTCAAGAGGTACATCTACTTGCCTTAAAAACTAAGAAGAAGTTGATAGAGGAAAATGATGTGTGAAGGGAGAAGAGGGATGATAGAAGGTGAAGCTCCAATTAGCAATCTGAAAATAAAATCAACAGAAGGGTATCTCTAGGTTGATGAGGGGGAAAATGAGTATTTACATGAACAACATAAATGTGAAGTGCAATATGATGTGAGTAACAATCCTGAAAATTGATATTAGCTAGAGTGTTCCCAAATCACTATGGAGGAAGCCAAGTGTGAGCATGTGGGGCCTACTCGTTAGGAAAATGCCCTACCAAGTTTCTTCTTATTGAGGGTTTTAAAATTACTCAAAAGTTGAGAAATATATGGCTCAATAATAATGAGGTGAGAGGGTATTTTAATATACCTATGGATATAGGGATTTTAGAATGCATAGGGAGGAGGAACCTTGATCCACTGTAAGCATGGCTTGAGCAATACAAATTGATGTGGTTTTCAAAGAAATAGGAAAGAGAAAGCATAATGAATATTTTTAGGTGCATGTAGATAATATATTGGGACTAACCTACTAGAAATATAAATAAAAAAGACATCAAAAATTTCATGAAAAAAAAGAATAATTAAGATATCTAATAAAAATAGGAGATTTTTTTAATTAAAAAGTTGTATTAAAAAATTAAATGAATTTTAAAGGATAGAAAGAGGATTAGAAATATTCTTCAAAATTCCATGAACTAAGGTGATATGCTATAGATTTCCTAAATAAACCCCCAATGAGTATGAACCCAAAAAACATATGATGTTATGCATCTTAAAAGAAATAAGCAAACATTTGGTTTTACCAGACTTTGAGATTTTCCTTAAATTTTTTTATGTGTAGTTTATAGTTTATTTTGCATAGAATACTCTTCCTTTGGCATGATGTAATCATATTCAATTTATTAAGACTCGAGATTTGATATTTGAATAATAGTTACAAATTTTCTATCATTTTTTTAACACAGTGGTGCATGCAAACAAAAGCAAGCACACGGAATTATATGAATGTGATGAATGTCATACCCTTAATATTTACTTTTAGGTTTTAATGTATTTTAAAATTGACTTTTAACTTTTACTGTGCTACGAGATTTTCTAGTTGTCATGTCATTTGGGGATCTTTTATAATCTCCACTACGTGAAGGGCTGCAACAACCCCTCGTTGGCACTTCTCATTTATCTTTATAAAATTACATGTAAGCGTCCCTTTAATCGTTGGCCCTTCTCATTTATCTTTATAAAATTACATGTAAGCGTCCCTTTAAT
>ML778754.1:1395534-1419134 GCA_009831015.1 Picea engelmannii
TTATTATTGTTCCTTTCATTTGTAGATTTGTAAGTGAAATAAGGAAAGTAATTCAATGTTCATGTTTTCATTGCGAGCATCGAAGATACAAAGAAAGAATGGACAAATAACATTGCAAGAGAAACAACTCTAACATTGCTTGTTTTGGTTAAACATTTGAGATTTTGGAGTTGTAAGACAAATAATATGGCAACAAGTTTTTTTTGCAATAAAAGATCCTTGCTTCATCAATGTTATTTCCTAAAATTAATGCCAAATCTTGCAAAGATGGCATCCATGCCTTATGATGAATTTGTCTTGAAGACTTTATGGTATGCCTGAATTTTATGCATTTTTCATATGCCAAATTCATTGTCATAAGATAACACAAGGAACTATATTGAGTGTTTGGTTTGCATTGGTTTGAATGTGTTCAACTCATAAATATTTATTGTGGGTTCAAACATTACATGGCCTTCGTACTTTTACATAATTTCAACTTTCAAATGAAAAGCGTTCTCCAATGGATTCATGAAAGTTATTTCATGTTGTTTTGTATATTTAGAAAAAAATAAATTTAAGCTCTTTAGGTCATAAGAGCATGGAGGTGTGTGTTCATTCCTTAAATTTTATTTGGAATTTTGGTTATAACTTTGTTTTTTTTTTTAGGTTTATCTTTTTTTAAATAATAACAATTCGTCGGACCATCGATGGACACTTTTGTCGATGGTTCGACTAGTGTAACAATTTCTTCCTCACCTAATAATCGTCGGAAATACAACATGTTTGTCGGTATCCTGTCGGTCATTCAATGAGATCCTGATGATCTTTTGTTGAACATTTGGCGTTGATTTGTCGCTCTTATGACGGACTGGAGAGGAAAATGTGATGGAGTTGTGATGAACTGATGGGGGCACATTCGTCGATCATTTTTCGCTCTTACAATAGACATATGTCGATCTTCCAACGTACTCACGACGACAACGTGATGGATTTAGGATGAACTGATGGATTGGGTTTCCTTCCAAATTATAGTGCAAGCATTGGGGAAAAACATCTACCTGATAGTGGTAGATGGAGCCTCAACTTGTATCATGTCGATTTCTTGTTGGAAATACCTTGGCTCTCTTAATATTGATACGTCTGCAAAACTTCTGAAATCCTTTGATGAACATATGTTCCAACCTCATGGAATCATCACCGCCTTACCCGTTGATTTAGGTGGAAATACTGTCTTGGTTGTCGTAGAGGTCGTCGATGCACCACTTGAGTACAATCTATTACTCGAGCATACTTAGTTCTAGGAGATGACTGCAGTTGTCTTGTTGGTCTTTAGGGTCCTACGCTTCCCTCACCCAGGGAAAATCGTTACAATTGATCAGCTCGCCTTTTGTACCCCAGACCTTGGATTCAATGCGAGGTCAAATGTACCCTTTATCGATGATACCACGTAGTATTTTTTCAACGTCTGTGCGGGGATGTTCAAAGATAGTTTGTTGATGGGAATTTTTCCCCTTCCTCCACTGTCTCCCACTGCCAATGTCGCTCCTATCAACATGATTTCCTCATCTACCAGTGGATCCCTCGGGTCAATTGATCCTTGGGTGGTACCTCGTCCTGAGGATGTTGAGTCATATGGAGCTTCCACACCACTCATTGCAGTTGAGATTATCGATCCAAAAATCCCATCAGCTTCCACTGACACTGGTCAACAACTCCATCCTCAAATGGAGTGTGATCAAACTACTCCGCCCATTAGGGATGTTAACTCTCCAAGTTCACATGACATCCTAGATCTTGAGTTGCCTTCAAAAGAGGCCATATGGGAAGTCATGGCTTCCATCTATAAGCCCAAGGAAGGTGACAATCATCGAGAATCCACCCTCCCTAGTTTGGAACTGATGAGAGTTGACATTATGAGTCTCGATTTGAGACCAGGGGCATTGGTTGGGACATCCAATAGACCTCCCAGTCTTGACCCTTTGTAGCCTTGGATTTATTTTTCAGAACTTGCCATTGACTTCTCTACTACCCCTTCCCTCGAAGATTTGCGTTTTGTACTTCCTTCATGACTTGATGGATCCCATCAAGGAGCTTTCGTAGCTCACAAAACCACTCATGATGAGTATCTTCGACTGCAAAAAATTGTTACTATGTGGCATGGCCCCGACATGGTGAGCCATATGATGCTGACAACGGCTCATGAGTTCATCGATTATGAAAAGGATCCTTGGCCTGAGCCTAGCAATGGGCTCTACTTGGTGGAAAGCATCAAGATGCATAGTGCCTTATACATAGGTGTGTGATGTGAGTGCTTTTATTTTGCATATATCATATCAAAAAAAATCCAAAAATATTTTATTTTTTGAGATTTCACTTTGCGTTTTGACCTTGGAATCTAATTTACATGTGCTTGACAGGATTCTAGGGACTTTTTTACGAAGATGGTGACTTAAACCGAACTTGAGGTACGTGTTCCTAAATTGACATATAGGGATAGGTTTTTCCCTACATTTTCTACTTTGCATTATTTACCATCCAAGATGCCCACATTATGCCTTAGGTTCAAACCCAGCTAGTTGCGACACAAGCCACTCCTTTTGCATGTTGTAACTGGTTCGGAAGTGCCTACCCTTCATGGACACCCTAGTTAGCACCTGGATTTCCATTTGGTGCCCATGCTGCAATTTCTCGTAGGCCTGAGAGCTCTCCTTTAGCCCCATCATGACTTGAAGATGAGCCTCATTTTGCTCTCTTTGTCTATATTATGGTCATATCCCAGGGGGGTTCCCAAACATTTTTCTTATTTCTTAATGATTGCCTATGTATTTGTTGTTCGTGTCATGCCTCTTGTCGTTGCGTTGATATTTTCCCATATCCTTCTTACCGTTATGTAGTAGCCTTAACCATCAACCTCTTGCATTATTTGGCCTCCATTTTGCATTCACCTACCTAGGGAGAGGACAAATGCTAAGAGTGGACCTCACTTTCCAGTACCATTTTCATTCTTCATTGCTTAGGTCGATTCCATGTGTGTGGAGCATAGGAGCATGTTGTTAAGACACTGGTTCTCTCTCGACGAGTATACTTTTATCTCTTTTTTGTGCTCGTTAAAACTGAATGAAAAAGGTATCGAGCTTACTTGGGTAACTCTTTCGTGCTCATTAAACCATGAAGGAGACTGAGCATACTTGCGTCATTCTTTCATGCTTGTTACACCATGAAGGAGATGCAAATTTAAAAAAAAAGAGTGGGTTTTTTCACCATTGGTCTATTCTCAAAATGGTAGCATCAGTCGAGTCGCCCTTGAATATGGCACCTGTTTGAGTCCTCATCATACAATTGGGTTTAAAATTTCCTAGGAGTCATCCCAGTAATATGAGTCAGAGATACTCCGACTCGTTACTTTTCCAATTATCAAGGAAAGTGCTTCAATTCCTCATGCGTTGTTGCACTATATTCATCCAGCTCTTGTGCCTTGCTGCCGAGTCACCATTGTGTCGTGCTATATGTTCAAGGGAAGTTTAAGTCGGAGTTGACCATTTGTTGTTTTGTTGAATTTACGAGTTGGTCATCCTTGTGTTAGTTGTACTTTGTGATACTCTCTCATCACATCATCTCTCGATGTATGTTTCATGTCGATTGATGGGGGATACATCAAGGCCCTCCTTTGACAGATCTATTCCTATCGAATTCTACACATTATCTAGGATAGGGATCTAGAAACCAGCTAGTACCTTGGAGCTTGCAGTCATCAGTGGCAAGCTTCCTCGTGATCGAAATTTGGTTTTCATCATTGACTTCTGATCAATTGATTCTACGAGTGTTCGACATTAGATCCTCTATTCACACTCGCTAGATTGTACTGGATACCGATAATTAGATAGTTTCTACCATGCTCGACATCATCTCATCTCTTTGCATGATGTAGATTCATACCATCAAGTTTTGGGACGAAGACCTTGGGTTTGGGGCCACATCCTTCATTCAAAACACCCCTCCCAAGTTGCATTGGAGTATATCACTTGTTTATGAGTACTTTTTTAGACTTCAGGGGCACTCTCCTTAGTGCTCGTGGTCTTCCTAATATCTATATGTTGTGTCATAGATCGACATTGTATCTGTTGGTGGCTATGATTATGTTCATGACATAGATCCACATTGTATTTTCTGGTGGCCATGATTAATTTCATGAAATAGATCCACATTGTATTTTCTCGTGGCTACGGTCTCATTGATGACCTGGATCCACTGTGTATTATTTCGTGGACATGGTCTAGCATTTCATTTCATGGATTTGCAGTGTATTGTTTGGTGATCGTTTTCATTATGAGTATGAGTATGTCTACTTAGGGGATTGGTCTATATATACTCATCCTTGGTGTTTGATTTTAGGACTTCTTTGGTTTTCGAACCTCCTTTTCTCTCTCCTTGTGCTGCCTTAAATGGACTTTATTGTAATGTATTTCGGCCATCCACTCCTTTCCTGACCTCACACATTAAGGGGCATATGTTATAGCCTTAGTCTTCACCCTATAGGCCAGAGAGGAATCCATCAAAGGATAGAGGCCCTAATACAACGTTTGCTTGAGGTTTGACCTCTTTCAGAGCATTTTTGGAGGCCCTCCTGTGACACCTAGTAGGAAACAAGCGAGGCCCTCGCTGGACACCAGTGGCTCATCAAGCGAGGCCCTCGCAGACTTTTATAATTGAGTAGTTACGATGTGATAAGTGAGATATGATTTGGATCTTCATGTCAAAGGCCTAGGAACTCACATCATTTGAGTTTCTAGTGGCCTCTAGAAGATCTAGAAGCCTCTCCCAAGCCTCCTCCAAGAGTTATATAACAAAGTCAAGCCTTGGGGAAGGGGAGGAAGAACTGAAAGTTAATGTTATACTTCTCAACTACAAAGGTGTCCATCAATACAACCAAGAGTCAGTGAGCCTAGCCTAACCAAGGAGCTGCTAGGAGAGGCAAGGAGCAACGAGACTAAAGGAGCTTGCATCATCACTTGAGGTATGTCTTGATGTAATGTTCTTATGTTCTATTAATAGATCATTTGGTTTTCCCTTTGAATGTTTGTCTTTGATGCATGAATATTCAATTCTGATCTTGCAGACTATAGATCAGGGTAGATCCAAGCCAGATCTAGGATTTTAACACAAGGAAGAAGTGTAGAATGGTATTTTTTTGTCTGTGGTGTGTAGGAAGCAGGTTGTAGAAGTTGGAGCTAGAACTTTAGTACTACAAAAACTAGGTTATGCTAAGGACAACCTTTAGGAAAAAGGTAAGCCAATCTCCCAACTCCTTGTGTGTGATCTTATTGCCTGTTTCTAGGAAAACCATAGGAAATCTAGCCCATTCATGTCTAAGATTGCTAGGGATGTCATAAGCTTGCATGAGAGGTTGATAATACAACGTAATATGGTTAAGTTCATGGTATAACATATTATGTTGCGGATGGAGGGTGACGATGGGAGGACCTACAAAATCCCTAGCCGTAGGTAATCGAACCGTAGTCACAATGATGTCTCGGGGTTAGCATTTTCTCACTGCGGTAAGTCATTTTTTCCTTGGATTTTCTCAGGGTTTTCTCGGGAGGTGAGGTTGGTCTTAAGGCTATGTTAGATGAAGAGTTGGTAGATTATTATTTGGACTGGATGGATGACCAACCGATCTGGACAGTGCCACATGGCCAATACACTGAATCCCCACCATTTTTGTTGTCTACAAGAGAAGTCATGGGGAGTGTCGGCGGCTTTAGTTATCTACCCGAGCCTCTCACCATACTTAGCACCATCCCTGACATCAGGGACCTTATTGAGGGTCCATATCTCCCACTTGTTGGCCAGGAAGACCGGCTTGATTTTGAAACCTCCTTTTGAAAATCCTTTTTTTCCCAATTTGGC
Source organism: Picea engelmannii (assembly GCA_009831015.1). Classification (NCBI taxonomy): domain Eukaryota; kingdom Viridiplantae; phylum Streptophyta; class Pinopsida; order Pinales; family Pinaceae; genus Picea; species Picea engelmannii. The sequence continues at coordinate 1,401,424 of ML778754.1, forward strand.
TCTTTCTTAGAGTTTTTAGCTTTGGATCAGCAGGCGTCTGGCTCATTTCTGGAGGAAAATATCTTCCCTGAGCTTATCTTGGGGGGCCTTCCACCTTTATCCCCCCTTTTTTCAAATCCCTCTCAGTCGTAGGGATCACAAGAGAACCCTTTTTTCTAGTCAGATCTATCACGACTCTACTGGAATCCCACCACTTTGGAAGCCACGTTGTTTGCATTGCAGTCTTCTTTGGACATGGTCCTTGGTAAGCCCCTTACCTGGAGCCCTGGAAAGTGTTTGGTCTCCTCCCTCAAGTCAAATTATTCACATTGCGATCAAGAGGAAAGGGTCCAGGGATCCTTTCCCCCTAGTGGGAATCATTTAGATCCCACCTTCACAGGGAACTGGGGGCTCTGAAGAAGGGAGAAGGGTTCATCTTCATAAACGAAGGGCTCACTCAAGCATAAAGAAAGCGGGCTAGGCCTTAAATTTGGTCCTTGCTGACGATGTAATGATACCCCAGGTGGTGGAGATGGCAGACATTATAGTGGTTGGGCACGCAAACGAGTGTCATTTTGGAAAAAATACCCTTTTAGACTGGGTTAAAAGATTTTGGTCAAATACCCTAACCCAACTTCCCTCAGTAAAGACTCTTTCGGTTTATGCACAGTTTTCAAAAGGTTAAGGATGTAGACAGGATTCTAAAATCCCCATGGTATTTGGACTCCACACTAGTCCTCCTCAAAAGGTGGACACCTTTTTTTGGCACTAGTAGAGAAAGAGTCGACGAAATGCCAATCTGGGTTTGCTTACCTGGGTTTCCCCCCGAACTCTTGATAATGAAGGGTTTCACAAGCCTTGGGAATGCCATGGGCTCTTTTAGGGATGCAGATATGTCTTTTCTCTAGACATTAAAGATGTCGGTCATGTGCATATTGGTCTCTCTGAATTTTATAAGAGGTTTGTCGGAGGAAATAAATCTTACCTGGGGTGGACCAACTTTTAAGGAGAAGCTAGATTACAAAGGAATTCCCTTCATATTCCATCAATGTCACAAACATGGGCATAATGAAAGCGATTTCCCTCTTCCATTGTGTAGAAAAATATCTTCCCAAGGATCTTTTTTACAGAAAAAGAGGGGGGCATTTTAGCTACCGAAGTCTTTTTCGTACCCCTCTCAAAAGCATGGAAAATTGGTTCCAGTTTCAAGAGTAGATTCGGATCAGAATCATCATGTAGATTTTCAAATGACCTCAAGGGGTCATTCTTCAGGTATGGCCATGTGATCCATCCAAGGCATCCAAGAAAAAGACTCTTCTTTAGCCTTGGCCATCCAGTAGGGCATCCTCGCTCATCTGGGTATGTTGCCCCACTCCTTTTCTTATTTAAGTTTTCTATTTCATTCTTTATATTTTTTACGAAAGCATGGAGCAGTACTCTTGAAAAAAATTTCCTTCCCCTTATAAAGCCCAAACATCCCTCCTTTCACCTTCTCAAGTGCCCCTTTGTAGACCTATGTCCTAGACCTTGGCCCAAATTCCACCCAACCCTTGCTGATCCGGATTTATGCAGGAACACAATAAAATACAGAAATACACATAAACACAGAGATGCAGCGGAAGTAAAACTTCATTCATTAACAACAAATGACTGAAATATACTTACAGTAAGAATGGAAATAAAATAGCTCGGGCGCTGGTAGCTTATCTCTGAGAAGAGATGTGGTGGATACTGGCCTTTGAACTCTGTGTTACAATGAGGCTTGAAGGCTTATATACTATTGAGAAACAATGGAAAACCTTAAACATCCAAAAACCTAACCCTAGGAGATGAAACACTAGAATATGGGCCCTGTTGGGGTAAATTGGTACATTAATTTCCTGGGGTCGTAACTTTGGCATACTATCTCTGTTTGACTCACATGATACATCGTTAGAAAGATCTATTCGAGGACTACACTATTGAAAGTGAATATCGAGTTCATTTCAAACTCATATTTGTCGGGACAGACATGCCCAAAAAATGTCGTTTAGGGCCTCAAAATGGCTCCGGAAGTTCAGGACCCGAAAAACTGTTAAAAATAGTAAATTGTGCTACAATTAAGGAAATTGAAAAAATGAAAGAAACAATGGTCTGGGTCCAAGTGGAATAGGCAGGTGGCCACCAATATCCACCTAGATCATTCCTCCCCCCTTAGGAAGCAATGGTCCCCATTGCGTTGAGTTCCTCCATGAGATGAGGAAACTTCTGCTGAACTTGGTCCCTGGTGAGACACTTGCCCTGGTGAAGTAGTTGGCCTGCTTTGACAACTCGATATAGCCGGATCCTCTGTTGGTCGGTGTTCTTGATCTGTGTGTCCATAATCCGATCAGTTGTGGCTTGTTCCATGCTATCTGGGTTTAACTTTGTTGGTGTGAGTTGTTCTGCCATGTCAGATGTGTCCAATAGAGGTGGAAAGTAGGGTTAAAGGCGGTCCACATTGAACACTGGATGCAAACCAATGAATGGTGGAATAATTAGCTCAAAGGCATTGTCCCCTACAGCCTTGGTGATGATGTATGGCCCACATCGGAGCGGGTGAATCTTGCGGTAGGGTTCAGCGAGACACTCCTTTTGCAAATGTAGCCACACTTTGTCGCCCACCTAGAAGTTGTGTGGCATCCGATGTTGATCATGTCGCTGCTTGTACTTAGCATTGGCTGTGTCCAATATGTCATGAACCTATCGGCGGATGTGCTGAATGCGCTTAATGAAGTTGTTTGCTTTGTCAGCCTCAGATTGGACATGGGTTGAATCTGCCTGAGTAGTCGCAAATGGCATGGCTACGTCAATGGGACATAGTGGCTGGAATCCCAAGCCCACCTAAAAGGGGTTGTGCCTGGTTGAGCTATGGAGAGCTCGATTGTAGTTGTATTGTACATAGGGGAGGATCTCATCCCATGTGCATGGATGCTTTGAGTTGTACATGCATAGAATGTGTACAATCATCTGGTTGACGACTTCTGTCTGGCTATCAGTTTGCGGATGGAAAGCTGTGGACTTGGCAAGCTTGGTGTCTAGCATCGACCAGAGGCTGGACCAAAATGTACCGAGGAACCTGTTGTCCCGATCTGAGATGATAGACTGTGGGATCCCAAAGTGTACCCACACTCGTTCAAAGAAGAGTTTAGCAGTGGCTTCTGCTGTGATATTCTTCTTGCAGGCCATCATAATGGACATCTTTGAGAATCTGTTGATGACCACAAAAACATAGTCATTTCCATGCTTAGTAGAAGGAAGGTCCGACATGTAATCCATGGATATGGATTCCCAAGGTCGACTAGGGGTAGGCAACGAGTATATAAGCCTTGTTTCTTGATGGTCGGTTTGGAAATGGCGCAAGCAGTGCAGGACTTGATGTACTTCCCGACATCTTGTCGAAGGTTCGACCAATAGAAATACTTTTGCAGTACTGCCATGGTTTTCTCGACCCCAAAATGCCTAGCAACCCGACTGTAGCACGCCTCCCAAATCATCTTGGCACGCTGGCTTGAAGGAACACAAATATGTCCTAGGTGACATAGTGGGGCATCCTGGAGGTGAAAATTAGGAACTTTATTACCCTCCAAGAGTGTATTGTATGTGTGGCCGAATTCTGGATCACTTTTGTAGAGAAGCGGCCAATCAGAAGTCTCGTGCCCACAAGAGTTGAGCACCGTGGTTAGCGCCATGATAGGGGGTCGGCTGAGGCAGTCTGCAACATTATTGGTGCTTCCTTTCTTGTACTTAATTTTCAAATGAAACTGTTGTAGGTATGTGGACCACTTCTGATGGCGATCGTTTTGCAACTTCCATTATGTCTGTATGAACTGCAAGGGTCGGTGCTCTGTGTGGATGACCGTTTCCTTTCCCAAAATGTAATGCTTCCATTGTTGGCAAGCATGCAAAATTGAATACATCTCTTTGTCATAAGTGGGATACTTTTAGACTGTGTCAGAAAATGTCTCACAATGCTATGCCACTGGATGCCCCTATTGAGTAAGGATTGCCCTAATAGCATAGTCAGAGGCATCTGTTTCGATCTCAAATGGTTGTTGCAAGTCTCGTAATGTGAGCACTGGTGCAGAGCAGAGGCGATGCTTCAAATCGTCGAACGCCTTCTGTTGAGATTCATACCAAAATAATTTTGCTTTCGCTCCTCCCTTGGTGACTTGACTCAAGGGCTAAGTGATATGAGAGAATCCCAACACAAACCTGCGGTAGAAATTGGCAAGACCCAAAAAGCTGCGGAGCTCTGTTAGGGTGGTTGGGGTTGGCCAATTCTGAATGACTTGGATCTTGGTTGGATCCACATGCACCCCCTGCTCATCAATAATGTATCCCAAATACTGAACTTAGGTCATGCCAAAAGTGCACTTCTCCAAATTGGCACACAACTTGTGGTGCCATAGTGTTTGGAGGACTTGTCGGATGTGGTGGAGGTGCTCTTCCCAAGTTTGGCTGAAGATTAGAATGTCATCCAAGTACACCACTACAAATGAGTTGGTGAATGGTCGCAAGATGTCGTCCATTAGTCTCATGAAGGTTGCAGGGGCATTCGTCAACTCGAAAGGCATGACCAACCATTCGAAAAGGCCCTCGTTGGATTTGAAGGTAGACTTCCACACATCAGAGGGTTTGATTGATACTTGGTGATACCCACACTTCAAGTCGATTTTGCTGAAATCTTTTTCCCCCTTGAGTTGGTCCAGAAGGTCATCAATCTTTGGGATCGGGTACCTATTCCGGACAGTGATCTTGTTCAATGCTGGATAGTCAATGCAGAGTCTCCAAGTCACATCCTTCTTCTGCAACAACACGATTGGGCTCCCACAGGGCGATGAACTCGATCGGATGTGACCTTTCTGCAATAGCTCCTAAATATGCCTCTTGATTTCGTCATTCTCCATAATAGAGCGTCATTAGATTAGTCCATTGGGCAGCGACGCACCTAGGGTCAGATCGATGGGGTGCTTGCCTTGACAGTGTATAGGCAACCCTGCGGGGGAGGTGAAGATGTCCTCGTACTCCTCCATGGCCTTATACATCTGTTGTTGTCATGCAGAGGGGCCCTGTTTAGAGGTCGTGGCCATTGTCTTCTTCTTTCTCTAAGGGCGAATCATCAGGAAAACAAATTTTCTGGTTTTGGCAATGAGCTTACTGCATTGTTTCGCAGTAACCAAAGAGATGGTTGTAGGCGGTGCTATTTCTGATATCCTGTACAATTTATTGCCCAAAGTAATAATAACACCATGAGGCCTAGACTCATACACAACATGTCGCTTCCACAAGTATGGTTGGCCCAATAATACATCAAAAACATCAAGAGGAGCAATGTCACATAATACCTCATCCGTGAAGGGCTTGATGATGTAGGGAAGGCGACGTTGCTGGCTTACGCGGAGGTCCCATCTTTGGTGTATGGTTGTGGGTGTGTTGTGGTTGGCAAACCCAACCATTTCACGACCTCTACTAAGATGAGGTTCTTTTGGCTCCTGCTGTCGATAATGAACTGCAATGGGGAACCTTTTACCCACATTTGGGAATGGAAGAGGCGCTCTGCCTCCTATGGACCTTCTGGTTCCTTCTTCTAGATCTTCGTGGTGGCAATGGTGGCGTTGGGCTCCGCATTGATAATCTACTTCCCCCTGTCATTCCCCTTGTCGGGTTCTGATTTAGAGTCGGAGTCTGCATCTGATTCAGAAGCCTTCAATTTGGCTAACAATGACTGTTTGGCCCGACGCTCACTTGTGTTGTGAGTAGAGCTCTTATGGAACTCACACCACTTACCCGTGTCCTTTTTTGGCTTCATGATGTTCTTTGCTTTCATCTTTGGTGGGTTGTCCTGGGCTGCCCCGACTTGGCTTGGCCATTTGTTCAATGGTTTGGGCATACATTTCCCTTGATTCTGATTCACAGAACCAAAGTCTCGCTTCTTCTGTTTGAACTTCTGCTCAATCTTGGCAGCATACCGGTATGCCACACCAAGCGAGGAGATGTCGAGGAACTCCATTTCCTATTGAATGTATCTATCAAGACAACTGCGGTACTTTAACACCAAATGTTTCTTCGAATCTTTGATACCCAACTTTGTGCGTAGGGTATGGAACATATTCGTTAGTTCATGCACATCTTGGCCCCTTTGTTGCTGCAACGTAGTCCATTGTATGTATTTGTCCTCATATCTCATCACGTGATAATATTGTTCCTTGATGGTGTCTCGGAAAGAATTCCGAGTAGGTGCGATCGAAAATAGAGAGGGTTCCCCCTCGCTCTATTTCTCCCAGTAGGTTTCCCACCAGTCCTAGACATGGGGGCGACTTTAATGAGTGAAAAAATAATCCTTTCTCAGTCGGAAAAGTCATGAACCGAGAAATATCCTTCTAACAGATTCAACCATCTATCAACGACATCTGCATCTATTTGTCCCTCGAATATGAGAATGTCAAAGTTTACTTGTACCTTAAAAGGAGTGGCGCCTCCAGAGTGGCTGTTGGATGTAGATGCGCTGCCAGTGGGAAACCATTGAAGGATCTGGGCAAAGTTGTCCATCATCGCGTTCCTTTGTTTCTCGAGGGCCTTCTCGAGCAATAATTTGATAGGATCTTCTACTCCCTCATCTTTCTTTTCTTTCCCCATGGGCGACCGTCGGGGTTTGTGAGACTGATCTTGCAACGGTTCAACCAGATCGAGCCCTAACTCCTTATACCCCGACCTCGTTGGGGACATGCAAAGAAGGATCGAGAAAGCGCAGAGTTCTTTGATACCACTGATCCGGATTTATGTAGGAACATAATAAAATACATAAATACACATAAACGCAGAGATGCAGCAGAAGTAAAACTTCATTTCATTAACAACAAATGACTGAACTATGCTTATAGACAGAATGAAAATAAAATAGCTCGGGCGCTGGTAGCTTATCTTTAAGAAGAGATGTGGCGGCTACTGGCCTCTGAACTCTGTGTTACAATGAGGCTTGAAGACCTATATATTATTGAGAAACAATGGAAAACCCTAAACATCCAAAAACCTAACCCTAGGAGATGAAATGCCAGAATATGGGCCCCGTTGGGGTAAATTGGTACATCAATTTCTCGGGGTTGTAACTTTGGCATACTATTTCCGTTTGACACACATGATACATCGTTAGAAATATCTATCCGAGGACTACATTGTTGACAAGAAATATCGAGTTCGTGTCGGAGGCATAATCACTAGAGCATTCATGCCCAAAAAACTTCGTTTAGGACTTCAAAACGGCTCTGGAAGTTCAAGACATGAAAAACTGCTAAAAATAGTAAATTGTGCTACAATTAAGGAAACTGAAAAACTGAAAGAAACAATGGTGTGGGTCCAAGTGGAATAGGCGGGTGGACACCAATATCCACTTGGATCATTTCTCCCCCCTTATGAAGCAATGGTCCCCATTGTGTTGAGTTCCTCCATGAGATGAAGACACTTCTGCTGAACTTGGTCCCTGATGAGCCACTTGCCCTGGTGAAGGAGTTGGCCTGCTTTGACAACTCGATATAGTTGGATCCTCTGTTGGCCAGTGTTATTGATCCGTGTGTCCATAATCCGATCAATTGTGGCTTGTTCCATGCAATCTGAGTTTAACTCTGTTGGTGTGAGTTGTTCTTTGATGTCGGATGTGTCCAGTAGAGGTGGAAAGTAGGGACGAAGGTAGTTCACATTGAACACTGGATGCAGACCAAGGAATGGTGGAATATTGAGCTCAAAGGAATTGTCCCCTACAGCCTTGGTGATGGTGTACGACCCATATCGGAGCAGGCGAATCTTGCGGTAGGGTCCAACGAGGCGCTCCTTTTGCAAATGTAGCCACACTTTTTCGCCCACCTGGAAGTTGTGTGGCACCCGATGTTGATCATGTCGCTGCTTGTAATTAGCATTGGCTTTGTCCAAGATGTCATGAATCTGTCGGTGGATGTGCTGAATGCACTCAATGAAGCTGTTTTCCTTGTTAGCCTCAGACTGTACATGGGTTGAATCTGCCTGAGTAGCCGTAAATGGCATGGCTACTTTAATGTGATATAGTGGCCGGAATCCCAAGCCCACTTCAAAGGGGTTGTGGCTGGTTGATCTATGGAGAGCCCGATTGTAGCTGTGTTGTACATAGGGGAGGATCTTATCCCATGTGTGTGGATTCTTTGAGTTGTACATGCATAGAATGTGTACAATCATCTGGTTGATGACCTTTGTCTGGCCATCGGTTTGCGGATGGAAAGTTGTGGACTTGGTGAGCTTGGTGTCCAACATCGACCAGAGGCTGGACCAAAATGTCCCGAGGAACCTGTTATCCCAATCTGAGATGATAGACTATGGTCCCAAAGTGTACCCACACTCATTCAAAGAAGAGTTTAGCAGTGGCTTCTGCTGTGATATTCTTCTTGCAGGCCATCATAATGAACATCTTCAACATATAATTCACGGAGATGGATTCCCAAGGTCGACTAGGGGTATGCAGTAGAGTATATAGGCCTTGCTTCTTGATGGTCGGTTTGGCAATGGCAGAAGCAGTGCAGGACTTGATATACTTCCTGACATCTTGTCGAAGGTTCGGCCAATATAAATACTTTTGCAGTATTGCCACAGTTTTCTCGACCCCGAAATGTCTAACGACTCAACTGTAGTGCGCCTCCCAAATTATCTTGGCATGCTTGCTTGACGGAACACAAAGATGTCCCAGGTGACATAATAGGGCATCCTGGAGGTGAAAATTATGAACTTGCTTACCCTCCAAGAGCATATTGTATGTGTGGTCAAATTTTGGATCACTTTTGTAGAGAAGCGACCAATCGGAAGTCTCGTGCCCACAAGAGTTGAGCACCGTGGTTAGCGCCATGATAGGGGGTCGGTTGAGGCAGTCTGCAACATTATTGGTGCTTCCTTTCTTGTACTTAATTTTCAAATGAAACTGTTGCAGGATGTGGACCACTTCTGATGGTGATAGTTCTGCAACTTTCCTTGTGTCTGTATGAACTGTAAGGGTCGGTGGTCTGTGTGGATGACCGTTTCCTTTCCCAAAATGTAATGCCTCCATTGTCGGCAATCCTGCACAATGGAATACATCTATTTTTCATAAGTGGGATACTTTCAGACTGTTTCAGAAAGTGTCTAACTGTGATATGCCACTAGATGCCCTTGTTGAGTAAGGACTGCCTCAATAGCATAGTCGGAGGCATCTGTCTCGATCTCAAATCGTTGTTGCAAGTCTGGTAATGTGAGCACTGGTGCAGAGCAGAGGTGATGCTTCAAATCGTCGAATGCCTTCTGTTGAGATTCAGACCAAAATAATTTTTCTTTCGCTCCTCCCTTGGTGACTTGACTCAAGGGCCAAGTAATATGAGTGAATCCCAACACAAACCCGTGGTAGAAATTGGCAAGACCCAAAAAGATGCGGAGCTCTATTAAGGTTCTTGGGGTTGGCCAATTCCGAATGACTTGGATCTTGGTTGGATCCACATGCACCCCCTGCTTATCAATAATGTATCTCAGATACTGAACCTGGGTCATGCACTTCTCCAAATTGGCACACAACTTGTGTTGCCGCAATGTTTGGAGGACTTGTCGGATGTGGTGGAGGTGCTCTTCCCAAGTTTGGTTGAAGATCAGAATGTCATCCAATTATACCACTACAAATGAGTTGGTGAATGGTCGCAAGATGTGGTCCATTAGTCTCATGAAGGTTGGAGGGGCATTCGTCAACTCGAAAGGCATGACCAACCATTCAAAAAGGCCCTCCTTAGATTTGAAAGCAGTCTTCCACACATCATAGGGTTCGATTGGTACATGGTGATACCAAGACTTCAAGTTGATCTTTCTGAAATATTTCGTCCCCTCGAGTTGGTCTAGAAGGTCATCAATTTGTGGGATCGGGTACCTATTCCAGACAATGATCTTGTTCAATGCCCGATAGTCAATGCAGAGTCTCCAAGTCACATCATTCTTTTGCACTAGCACGATCGGGCTCCCACAGGGCGATGAACTTGACTGGATGTGACCTTTCTGCAATAGCCCTTGAATATGCCTCTTGATTTCGTCATTCTCCATAACAGAGGGCTATTAGATTGGTCCATTGGGAAATGACGCACTTGGGGTCAGATCGACAGGGTGCGTGACCTGACAGTGTAGAGGCACCCTTGCGGGGAGGTGAAGATGTCATTGTACTCTTCCACGACCTTATCCATCTGTTGTTGTCGTGCATAGGGGCCCTGTCTAGAGGTTGTGGCCACAATCTTCTTCTTTCCCTAAGGGCAGATCATCAGAAAAACATATTTCTTGGTTTTGGCGATGAGATTACTGCATTGTTTTGCAGTAACCAAAGAGATTGTTGTAGGCAGTGCTATTTCTGTTATCCTGTACAGCTTATTGCCCAAAGTAATAATAGGAACACGAGGCCTGGACTCATATACAGCATGTCGCTTCCACAAGTATGGTTGGCCCAATAATACATCAAAAAAATCAAGAGGAGCAATGCCACATAATACCTCATCTGTGAAGGGCTTGATGCTGTAGGGAAGGCGACATTGCTGGTTTACGCAGAGGTTCTGTCCTTGGTGTAGCCACCTGAAGGTGTATGGTTGTGGGTGTGCTGTGGTTGACAAGTCCAACCCATTTCATGACCTCTACTGAGATGAGGTTCTGCAGGCTTCCATTGTCGACAATGAACTGCAATGGGGAACTCTTTACCCACATCTGGGAATGGAAGAGGCGCTTTGCCTCCTCTGGATCTTTTGGCTCCTTCTTCTGAATCTTCGTGGTGGCAATGGTGGCATTGGGCTTCGCATCGATAATTTGCTTCCCCCTGTCATTCCTCTTGTTGGGTTCTGGTTCAAAGTCGGAGCCTGTATCCGATTCAGAAGCCTTCAACTTGGCTACCAGAGACTGCTTGGCCCGACACTCACTTGTGTTGTGAGTATAGCTCTTATGGAACTCACACCACTTCCCCGTGTCCTTTTTTGGCTTTGTGATGTTGTTCTTTGCTTGCGACTTTGGCGGGTTTTCTTGGGCCGCCCCGCCTTGGCTTGGTCCTTTATTCGGTGGTCTGGGGGTACTTTTTCCTTGCTTCTGATTCACAGACCCAAAGTATCGCTTCTTTTGTTTGAACTTCTGCTCAATCTTGACAGCATACCGGTATGCCGCACCAAGCGAGGAGATGTCGAGGAACTCCATTTCCTCCTGAATGTATCTATGAAGAAAACTGTTGTACTTTAACACTAAATGTTTCTTCAAATATTTGATACCCAACTTTGTGTGTAGGGTATGGAACAGATTCGTCAGCTCATGCACATCTTGGTCCCTATGTTGCCGCAACATAGTCCATTGTATGTATTTGTCCTCATAGCTCCCCACGGGATAATATTGTTCCTTGATGGCGTCTCAGAAAGAGTTCTGAGTGGGTGTGACTGAAAACAGAGAGGGTTCCCCCTCGCTCTGTTCCTCCCAGTGGGTTTCCCACCAGTGCTTGACATGGGGGGCGACTTTAAGGAGTGCAAAAATAATCCTTTCTCGGTCGAAAAAGTCATGAACCGAGAAATATCCTTCTAACAGATTCAACCATCTATCAACGACATCTGCATATATTTGGCCCTCAAATATGAGAATGTCAAATTTTACTTGTACCTTAAAAGGAGTGGTGTCTCCAGAGTGACTATTGGATGTAGATGCGTTGCCAGTGGGAAGTTGCTGAAGGATCTGGGCAAAGTTGTCCATCATCGTGTTCCTTTGTGTCTTGAGGGCCTCCTCGAACAATAATTTGATAGGATCTCCTGCTCCCTCATCTTTCTTTTTTTTCCCCATGGGTGGCCGTCGAGGTTGCGAGGCTGATCTTGCAACGATTCAACTAGATCAAGCCCTAACTCCTTATACCCCGACCTTGTTGGGGACATGCAAAGAAGGACCGAGAAAGAGCAGACTGCTTTGATACCACTGATCTGGATTTATGCAAGAACACAATAAAATACATAAATACACATAAACGCAGATATGCAACAGAGGTTAAACTTCATTTCATTAACAACAAATGACTGAAATATGCTTATAGAGAGAATGAAAATAAAATAACTCAGGCGCTGGTAGCTTATCTTTAAGAAGAGATGTGGCGGCTACTGACCTTTGAACTCTGTGTTACAATGAGGCTCGAAGGCCTATATATTATTGAGAAACAATGGAAAACCCTAAACATCCAAAAACTTAACCCTAGGAGATGAAACGCCAGAATATAGGTCCCGTTGGGGTAAATTGGTACATCAATTTCCCGGGGTCGTAATTTTGGCATACTATCTCCGTTTGACGCACATGATACATCGTTAGAAAGATCTATTCGAGGAATACAACTTTGATAATAAATATTGATTTCATTCTGGACTCATCTTCTCCGGAGAATTCATGCCCAAAAAAACGTCGTTTAGGGCCTCAAAACGGCTCCAGAAGTTCAGACCCGAAAAACTGCTAAAAATAGTAAATTGTGCTACAATTAAGGAAACTGAAAAACTGAAAGAAACAATGGTGTGGGTCCAAGTGGAATAGGTGGGTGGCCACCAATATCCACCTAGATCACTCGCCCCCTTGTCCCGAGCCTGAATATTCAAAGGATTTAGAGGAAGAATTGGTGGCCTATGAGGTGAGAAGTTGTTCTATTCCCATCATCGGTGATGTCAGTGAAAAGATGGAGGGTTCAGGTATAAACACTTTGCCCCCTCTTGGAAGCAGGGGTTGGGGAAGAAGATATTTCTTATCCAAAGCTCAATCGAGGGATTCTATTGATATGGAAACCTGAAGACAATTATCTATTGTTGGGGCACTTAGAGCATTGCAATCCTCAGAGGAGGTTTCAAAATGAAATTGCCCTCCTTCAATTGCAGGGGTGTGGTGAACCCCTCAAATAAAATTTCCCTACGTAGGCTAGTGGAGCTCTCCCAACCATATATACTTCTACTTCAAGAAACATTGGGGGAGTTGGACTCGATCATCCCTTTGCTGGAAATCCTTCTCAAACAATGGAAATTTTTTGGTATCGACTCCAAAGGTCGTTCGGGAGGCTTGGCTATAGGATGGAACACCAACAACATAAAGCTCATAAACTCTTGGGGTTTTGATTCATGCATTGGTATTAATATAAATCTAGAGGATTTGGGTAGAAGCTTCACTATATCGAATATTTGTGGGCCTACTCAGGATCGAATCCCTTTCTGGGACAACCTCCTTAATAAATATTTTTTGAAAAGTGAATATTTGATTATTGGAGGGGACCTCAATTTCTCCCAAGGGTTGGTTGAGTCCTGGGGACAAAGAGCACAACTAGATTCTCTTTCGGGTTTTTTTACACACACTCTGGCAAGAAAGGGCTTGATAGATATAGTTGTTATAAGGTTGTGTCCCTCTCGGAGAAATAAAATATCAGGGATGGATTATATTTCCAAAAGAATAGATTGCTTCTCGATCTTATAAAAATTGTTAGAGATTAATCTCCTATTTAGGAAATGGATTGGCTCTGGGGGAGAATTGGGCCATCACTCGATTTTCTTGGAGGTTGTCGGAAACCCTAAATAACCAGTTATCCATTTCAAATTTAATTCTTCTTGGTTAAAGGAAGAAGAATTCATTTCTCTAGTTAAGAGACTTTGGACTCCCATTGAACCAAATATTCGGGCAACAGTCCAATTTTCCAAAAATCTAAAAATTCTAAAAAAAGCCATAGTTGAATTGGCATGTGCCAAGTGAAAAAAGGATGAACATGAGCTAATCAATGTTGAGGCAGCGCTTCAAAATGTGTATGACTTAGAGGGTGGGGGTTTTGCATCTCCTGCATCAAAATAGGCCTTGTTATCTCTCGAAAGAAAACAGAGTTATTGGAAGCAAAGGAAGAGGAATGGAGACAAAAAATTAGATCTTTATGGCTTCAAAGTGCGTATGAGAACACCAAATTTTTCAAGGCCTATGAAAAAGGGAGGAAAATGACGAATACTATCTAGAGTCTCAAAGATCAAGATGGCAGGTCTATCTCCTCTTTTGATTGATCCAAGAGGATTCAAAAGGCTAAAAATTCAAAGTCCTAAAATCTAATCAAATATGGCACCAAGACGAAGAGCTCATCGAGAGATTTCCAACAACGCAAATGATACCTCAACCCGAGTTCGTATGAAGAAGTTATGTCCGGTAAAAGTTTCAGTGAAATAGGGTCAAAGTCAAAGGGTGATGTCAGTATAGTAGAGGTTGATGTTAGCAGGTGACGTGGAACATGACCATACAGTGCTGGCATTGGCATGATGACATGACAACATGAGAGGTTTCCACATGGAATGCAGTTTGGCATTTTCAGGCTACCAAATGGCCCAATGGAAATGTGCCACGTGGCCTTCACACAGACCGACACCTGGCAGCGTACAAATATGATGATTGGTAGGTACATGCCAATAAGGGCATGCCATGTGGCCCAACTAGAGGGTGCCACGTGTCACCCCTCAGATTCCCAATGAGGGCTAGGATCCAAGAAAATAAAAAAATTAGGCAGGTAATCAATCATTGACATTGTGCTTAGGCAAGGAATTTCCACTAACAAATTTCCAATGATGATTGAATTTTCAATAATTTCCACACTTATCAATTTCCAGTAAAGCTCGAAGCAATACAATAGTATTTGTCTTTTAACAACGAAGTCAGGAGTCAATCAACCATTGACGTTGTGCTCATGCAAGGAATTTCCAAACGTATTCCATACTAACAAATTTCCAATGACGCTTGATTTAACAACGAAGTCAGGAGTCAATCAAGCATTGACATTGTGCTCAGGCAAGGAATTTCCACTAACAAATTTCCAATGATGATTGAATTTTCAATAATTTCCACACTGATCAATTTCCAGTAACGCTCGAGGCAATACAATAACATGTGGCTTTTAACAACGAAGTCAGGAGTCAATCAACCATTGACGTTATGCTCATGCAAGGAAATGTATTCCGTACTAACAAATTTCCATTGACGCTTGAATTTTCAATAATTTCCACACTTATCAATTTCCAGTAACGCTCGAAGCAATACAATAGTATGTGACTTTTAACAACGAAGTCAGTAATTGACGTTGTGCTGAATTTCCAGACGTTATTCCATACTAAAAAAATTTCCTCTGACGCTTGAATTTTCAATAATTTCCACACTTATCAATTTCGGGTAACGCATATGATAAAACAATGGAGTCCGTAGTCAATCAACCATTTATAACAATGGAGTTCGTACTCAATCAATAATTCATTGGACGAAATTGAGTATATGACAAAACAAAAGTTTGAATTTTCAATAGGGAAGAAATTGAGTATATGACAAAACAATGGAGTCCGTATTGAATCAACCATTTATGTTGTCTGTGTCCGGAGTGAGGAATGGTTTTAACGATGTCGTGTTAGTGATCACAAGTTTGAATATTCAATATCGAAGAATTGAATGTATGACAAAACAATGGACTCCATAGTCAATCAACGATGTCCGAAGTGAACACTGGCTTTAACGATCTGATGTTAGTGATGGAAAGTTTGAATTTTCAATATGGACGAATTGAATATATGAAAAAACAATGGAGTCTGCAATAAATCAACCATCCGAACCATCCGTTTTGTCCCTGTCAGGCGTGAGGAATGGTTGTGAAACCAGGGATGGAATTGAATATATGACAAAAGCAATGGAGTCCGCAATCAATCAACCATCCGTGTTGTCCGGAATGGTTGAAACCAGGGATGGAATTAATAACGATCTCGTTATATGGAGAACATAGTGATTGTAGAATATTTCACCAACGTGATGAGGCTACTGATTAAGTTCCACGTATACCAATTTTATATGAATAAGTTCCATGTATATTAATGGCCATTTTAAAGGATGATTAAATACATATACCTCAATGGCCATTTCAAAAGTAGATAAAGTAGTCTAGGAAGAGTGATGATGGATGAGGTTTTATGTACTTGAGTAAAAGAGTGGTAAGGGATGAGGGTTTTTGGTGGTTGATGATTTTTTTTTTAATAATGACAAGGCTCCATTAAAAAAATAAAGATGATAAATGGATTTTATAATTTTTTATTTCGTATTTTAAATTTAATATTTATGTCTTTTTTGGGTCATAAAAACATTAATAATGTTTATGATTGTGTAGTACTTAACTTAGCGTCAATAACTTGTAGGGGTTAGTCATTTGTATCTACATAAAAAAAAAAAATTAATTTAGTGATTGAGGAGGGTTTTAATTTTGTTATTTTAAATTTTGTTTAATACAATTTGATCCAATGTCCAATTAGGGATCCATTAAGGATTCATTAATGGCGATTGACATTATGTGGAAAATGTCCAATTGAGGGCATTTATTTCCTACACCATTAACCATGTGAAGTGGAAGAAGGAACTTGATTATTTCGAGGAAAATCAGGTACATAGACCCCTTCAGGTTAGAATGGAGAACTTTCAAGTTGAACAAATCATCAGGAAACATAACTATTTCATACAGATTCCCAATTGGCCACAGAATATGGAAACTACACAACAATGGTGTGCTGATCTTTGCATAAAATAGTTTACCTATTGCAAGGAAGAGGCACTTGAAAAATGTGACCAGAGATGGGCCTATCACCACCTGCTGTCAGGGAACAAGAAGCATTTGGGGCTCCCAATTTTCGTAGAGCCATGGAAAGAATATCCAGGTATATAACATGTATGAGGTTTTGTGGGGTTCGATGGCTAGGTTTGAGATTTTCATTCCCCATCATCTGAATGCCACTTGATCAATATCAACCTGATTACGAGATCCAAAAAGAATGGTGGAAGGATATAATATTGACTGGGGGATATAAGTTTCCAGGGATAGATATGGCTGAGGCATATGACATAGCATAACTTTAGGCCCAGTATCAAGGTTCCAACCCATATTTACGAAAGTGATAGCCTGCACGAGGATGTGCACGTGACTAAAGTTTGGGGGAGATGTGTGTAACCACAAGGGTAATAATGCACCTCTATTATTTCATTGTGTGTGTTAGTTCAAAAACGTTAGAGATTGCTTGGGGGTTTACCAAAGAGAATCACTAATCTCTTAAATCTTGCAGGAACAGAGCAAACACAGTCTAGAAATATGATGTGATCAAGGATGTAGTGTAGTTTGCGGGTTGAAGTTGCAAAACAAGACCTGTTCCATGGTCCAACATTAGGTTATGTTAATCGGTTCAGCCTTTGTGTATTTTTAGGAAGAGTTTTTACCCTAATCTTGGGACGCTCTGTGCTCCACGAATTGTATAAAAGGCCAAACAAATATAAAGAAGGGATTAGCCAGTCATTCAGGTAGCTAGGAGTTGTCCTGTATCAAGAATGAAATCATCGTTTTATTTAATGAAAATCGAGTTTCTTCTAATTTTTTGAGTTTTCATGGCAGTTAGTTCACCGTAGCCCTGATCGGGGAGTTGCGCCTGCTCTTCTGGTCAAGTGTTGTCAACTTATGATATAGTTTTGTTGTGTTTTTGTGTGGAATCTGTTAGATCTCTGTGTTCTGATTCATTTACAATTATCCTACTTCATTTGAATGTTACAGTTATTTATGTTTAAGCACCAGTAATCTAGTTTCTTTTCTTTATGTTACTGCAATGTTTGTTTACTTACATGATTAATATTGAAATATTCACAGTCTGCACATATAGTGCACGGTAGCCTGTAAA
>ML778754.1:1431201-1442311 GCA_009831015.1 Picea engelmannii
GTTGACTAGGTATTTCAATGCAAAGTGATCAATGAACATCTTAAAGTGTCCTCCCAACAAGTAGTGACGAAATTTCTACAGCTCATACACCATGGCTAAACCTTATCTCTCAGTGGTAGTGTAATTTATCTCATTTGTTGAGAGATTTCTGCTAGAAAAGGCTAACGGATGGTCAATATCTCCTGCTCCTAGTTGTGCTATCATGGCTCCTAATTCAATAGAGGATGCATCGACATATACATGACATTCCTTACTCCAATCTGGGAAAACCAGAATAGGCGCAGTAACCATTTTTTGTTTCAGTGTGTCGAAGCTCTACTGGAATTCTTTTGCCCATTAGAACTGACAAACTTTTTCAAAAGCTTCTCCATGGGTGTTGTAATCTGTGCATAGCCCTTAATGAACTTCCTGTAGTATCCAATATGTCACAGTGCAGTGCACAACTGTCGGACTGAAGTTGGGGGGGGGGGAGCGGGGTACATCAACAATAATGGCGATCTTAGATGGATCTACTAGCAACCCCTGCTTACACACAATATGGCCTAGAAGCACTCCAAGGTGTGAAAAGAAGATGCACTTCTTCAGGTTCAGAGCAATCTGACATTGCCTGCACTTAGCCAACATTAGTATTAAACATTCAATATGTTTTTTCAATAAGCTAAACACATCCCAATAATCAAAATATGCTTCCAAAACTTTATGTAAAACTGCTTGAATGCTTCGACCACCACCCTAGAAAAGATGGTTGGTGCATTCTTCAGTCCAAAAGGCATCACTTTGTACTGGTAGGATCCCCATTCTGTCACTAAAGTGGTCTTACGGTGATCTTCCTTGGCAATCTTGATCTGGTGATCACTGGAAAATCCATCTGTGAAGGAGTAGACTTCTTGTCCTCCCACATTATCTAACACTTCTTCTGTAAATGGTGTAGGTAATGGGTCATGTAGACATGCATAATTCAGTTTCCTCAAGTCTACACAGATTCTAATTTCTCCTATTTTCTTGTCTTGAACCACCATAGGGATAATCCATTCTGACTCTCCAATAGGTTCTATGATTCCTGCTTCCAACACTCTATCTAGCTCGATTTTGACTTTCTCCTTATACTTGGGGTTCAATCTATAGGGTCTTTGCTTGACTGGCCTTGCATTTGGTTTCAAGGGGATCTTCATCTCTCCCATGGGCCCTTTAATGCCCTTCATATCAGTGAACTTGGTTGGAAACAATTCCTGGTATTCATGCAGTAATTTTGTGATCTTGTCAATAGTGGCATCATCCCAATAATCTCCAACGTTTGTGAGCTTAGGAGCTTTCTCTGTTCCAATATTAACTTTCTTGATTTTGATTGGTTGTCCAATAAAAGGTAATTCAAATCCTATTCCTTCTATGTCTCTTTGTCCTTCTGTCTCTGCGATGTTCACGTTCCTAGGATCATCGTCTTCATCCGCATTGATGTTGTAATAACCTTGCAATTTCTGAAGAGGTGCAGTCCATTCATCCTCTTCTTGCTCGTCAGGAGGATTAGGTACCTCCTCAAAGATCCTCTGTCTTACAACTTGTAATGCTTGGTCCACTATACGGTGCTGACTTTCAAACAAAAATGTAGTTACAAAGTTCTGATTCATACCTTGCCAATCTGCAGTGGTGAGACACAGTAATGCTTGAAGATACCAATTGATAGGGGTTGTGCCCAACATGTTAATGAATTTGTGCATCCACTGCTCTTGAGGAATGATGCTCTAAGCTTCCTCACAACTTCTCACATGGTCCTTCGAACAACTTTGACCTGTGTATCTAACTTCACATCCTCCTACTTCTTCTGAAAAACATGTTGTCATCAAAGTGATACATTGCACCCAGCCTGCAATGTTTTTTTGTGTGTTCCCCACCATCTTGTTGGAGTTGCTTTCAAGGACTCATCCAGTGCTAACAACCTTTGTTGTACTGGTACAGTTTCTTCAAATTCCAACAAGAAAGCTTCTAGATGATTTAAACCATCAAAGGTGGGTAGGTTACTTACTTCTGTTCCAATCCAGTGAACTTCCCTGGTCAATATAGCACATCTATGTGTAGATACTTCATACATTTTTTTCTTCCATTTCTCCAGTGCTTCATCTGAGTCTGATGAGCATGCGTTGTCACTTCACCAACTTAGGTTCCCATCTGCTGTAGGATTAATGTAATCATGTTGTCTTGCTGTCAACTTATATATATTCACAAGTTCATAAGCGCGGTCTTCTTCTCTAATGGGTTCTGTATATCTGCGACCTTCATCAGGATCCAAAGGTGAAATGACCCTAAGGCCATCACCTTCGAAATTCATTTTTATTTTCTTTAAATTAACCACAGTGGAATTATTGAAATCCCAATCAATTCCCAACAGCGCAGGATAAGGACAACTATCATCAACTATCTCAATCACCTCGAAGTCCGCAAATGCTTGTACCCCATCGATGTCCATAGGGACATGCTCCAACCTCCCAAAGGGGCTCACTGCATGTTGATTATCCATTTTGAGCCTGATGTGGGAATATATCAACTTAGGCTTTCCCATAAGTTCCCAGGTCTGTTTCATCATAACATTGACTTATGACCCTAAGTCGAGGACCACATAGTCTATATCATACTCTCCAATTTGAGCATTCAGGTGCAGTTCCTTATTTTTTCGTCTCTTTGTAGATACTTGGTGTACTTCTCTGTTCAGCAGGGGGTCTATTCTGCCTATCTCATACTGTTTTATCAAGTTTTGTATTTCTTGTACAACTCTTTCATCCTTAATCAAATTGATGCAAGTACATAAGAATTCCATGAGCTTTCTTACCTCTTTTCCTTCTCCTGGCGGAGAAAACTGATCGAATGCTAGATGCATTCCACATTCTCTTACTTCTGGTCGAGCCTTTGATGAAGAAGCCTGATCTCTCCCAAATTCTTTTCTTGCCTCCTCAAATCTTTTCTTTTCTTTCCTTGCATCAAACATTTGTGTCTTCTCTGCAGCTGTTCTAACCCCTGATTCTTATGGATTCTTTCTTGATGTCACTCTATCTTCTCCTGTAACAATGCTTCCTCTAGTGATTACAATGACTCTGGGATCCTCTCTGCAAGGTTCTACTAAGATTAGTTGTACTTTCTAGTTTCCTCCTCATATTTCCTGAAGCTTGGCTAAAAACACAGGACAATCTTCAATAACATGTTCAAATGCGTTGCAATCGCTGCAAGTGGTACAAGGGTTCTGACAGTCCCTTTCCAAGTGTCTTGATAGTGTGCAGTTGTAACAAATGATCTGACCTCGACCTTGGCCCATGCCTCCTGCCCATCCTCTTCCCCTGAATCCACCACGAGGGTTGAAGTTTCCTCTTCTCGAGGAATTATACTGCGGAGTAGTTCCTTCCTGTTGTACTTCACTTTGAATCCTATAGGTATCCCTTGACCTTTCATGAAATAGGTCGTAATCTCTATGGTCTTTCTCGTCGTGCCCCACAGATTCACAGAATGTACAGTAAAGATTGGTAGGTGTTTGAACATACTTTTACATGTAGTATCATTCACTAGGGTGATGTCTATTTCTACATACTTCGCACCAAGGCAGAGTAATCTACTTCAAAGGGCTCGGAGCTCCAGAGGCCAAGTACTCATGGAATAGGGGACAATGCTCTGTATCATGGCCTTCTAATTTGCATCTAATACACCAAATATCTTCTCTTTTATCTTTTCCCTTGTCTTTCTTCATATATTCTACCTACAAAGACAAGCTAGATAACTGATTCAAGATTTGACTCATACTTGAGCTAGATTCTCCCATAGGAATTGATTATAGCTTCATGGCGATCTCCAACGCCTTAGCCTGCGAAGAAACTTTCTACTGCATTAGAGGGATTCTGATGTGTGGTAAGAGGGCAACAATGAACCATTCCTTGTTCTGCTCGTTTGGGATATGAAAACTCAAATGACATGTCAGGGTCTTAAACCTATGATCAAACTCCCAAACAGGTTCAGCTACTTTCTGCTTGATTTCCTTCAATTCTGTAATGCATTGCGACTCCAACTTGGGTTTCTTGAATTCTACGCTAAGCCCATTCTTGATCTCGTTCAGTGGTTTAGGATGTGCAACTCCGTTAACAAACTTCATGTACCAACTCAGTGCATGGTCTCTTAAGGTAGTGATGAATTGAGCCCTCTTAACTGCTTCGTCATTGACATTCTTAATACTCCATACAGCTTCGCATAAGAACCAATGTTGATCAGGATCTTCAGATCCATCTCCCCTAAAGATAGCTAACCTCATCTCATCTGCCATAGATCTTCCTAGGTTTCCTGACTGAGTATGTGTTGAACTGCTAGTAACAGTGCTCTAAGTTCTAGAGTGAATCTGGCTACTCTGGTTACTTAATGCTGCTAATACAACATGAGGGGTAATAGTACTTACATCAATAGTCTGCGTAGTTCAAGAAGCTTATGATTCTTCTCGGTGAGGTTCTGCGGTCTTTCCTTCCTCTACCCTAGCGGATTTTGAATGTTCCTCATTCGATAACTCTTCTTCTTCTCCATTGTAGAACCCTTTGTCTTGTACTAGTGGTTTGTGGCTCTGTTCAAAAAAGTTCATCAGAGGGACCTCTCAGAAGATCCTTCCACTGCGCGTATGACCAACCTCTGTGTCGTTGTCACTGTCTGAATTCTTGAACATTAGCTTTTCAATCTGACCAACTACTGTATCTTCAAGATTTTATTCTCATGTAATAGCATCTTCATCTTCAATTTTAATAAGTGTAAAATTTTTCCTCTTGGTCCCTTAAAGAAATATATCTCTGCTTTGCTATACAACTCAACTCTGTCAATGGAAAACTCAGTGATGTACCCTCCAATAGTACTATCAAACCAGTGATCTACTTCTCTTAACACGACGTTATCAACCCTTTTTACCTTCTTGATCAACGTTAGTGTCTAAACCACAGGTGGTCTAGATCTAATCTCAAACTGGGTATCTGCTAATTTGGCTAACCACTCGTATAGATCCTTATGAACTCCTTCAAAGAAAATCTCGTGTATATCAGTGAATATAAACCTTCCCAACCAATCCTCTGTGCTAAGCTTAGGGTTCTTGTTTTGGGCTTCCGCAAAGTCCTTTTCTTGTTCTTCTATCCACTTTTGAATCTTTGTATTTGATGGAAACCACCTTGACATTCCGTTAAGAAGATCCTGATCCCGACAACGGAACCATTTGTTGGAACAGGGAAGACCCGTGGTTCAGCTCTAATAGTGCACCAACAAGCCCTAATTATTGGCCCTTTCAGCAACACCTGCGAAGTAGATGTAGTCTCACCTGAAGTAGCAATAAGGGGTTGCAGGACACGGGTGTCTACAATTAGAGGAAATTCAAAGTGGATCTAATACAACAAAAGCACATCATCTAGATATCATTTACCAACTTGATCCTACTTCACACAGTTATATCTCAGATCTAACATGAAGATGCAATAACATAATATTAGAAGGAAAAAGAAAACCACATCAATCACACAAACAACAAGATATACGTGGTTCACCCTCTCCTTAGGGTTACGCCCACAGAACTGTGTTTTTTGATATTATATAAAACATACAGTTCTATCTGTGCTCTTAGCTTGCAGATCTCTCTCTCCTTCTTTTCCCTTTCTACGCACCCAACTGCAGGGTTGATCTTCACACCCAGCTGAATGTCTTACAATACCCAAGTGCTCTCACCCACAACACTTCTCTCTCTCTCTCTCCAGATAGCAATGATAATGACCAATGTCCTTTCGTCTTGCAATAGCTAACCCCTCTTCTCTCCTCTAGGTTCTTATTTATACATTACAATCACTCACCGACAACCTTAGGCCGAAACCTAGGTGTCAAAACCCTAGATACCAAAACCCTAGGTGTCTAAAACTCTAGGTCAACTTGACCCGCATTTTCTAGGCTTTGCCAACCTGTCTTTCCTTCCTTCCCGTGAAGTGCTCCAAGTATTTACCAGTGACTTTTTCCACTTGTTGAGTTGTCCACAATCCATCTTCCTTATTGATTTGTTCTCCTTGATCCTCTCGTCCAACGGCTCGCTCTCTCGTACTTCGCTCCATCTTTTCTGCTTCTTTGACCACTTTGCCATGAGCTCAGTTAGTGTGTCTTCCGCATAGTTCGCACTTCGTCTTTTCTCCCGTAATCTTCGCTTTCTTCCATAACCAAGGGCCAACAAAGACTGACAAGCATTACAACTTTTGTGGGCGAGATGATCATTTGGAGTCCAAATGTTTAAAAAAGATGGAGGCCTTAGAATCAACAATGAAGAAGCACAACATCAATATTGATTCTTTTTCTTCTAACTCTTCTTCTCATGGACACACACTTTATTCTTCTGGTTTCTCCTTCAATGCAACTACTACTTCTTTTTCTTATGAGTGGCTTATTGATTATGGATCATCTTATCATATGACTATGGATAAAGCCATTTTTTCCGCTCTTAATGAATGCAACACCAAAGAAATATTTGTTGGTGATGATAGATCTCTTGGTGTGGTAGGGTCTAGAACAATTTAGGTAGATAATGGTCATTTCAATAATGTATTATGTGTTCCAAATATTTCCTGCAACCTTCTATCAATGTATTATATTACTCATCCGGGTGAAGGTAAAACTGTAGAGTTTTTACCTCACCAAGTTGTAATCAAGGATTTAAATGATTACACTGTAATAAAGAGTTACACTAACAGAAGACACTAAAGAGAAGAATTTGAAAAATGAAATAAATATTAACAAATAGAAATTAACACCAAAGAAACCATGAGCCAAAACTACTCACCACACTTGATTATTGTTTACCAAGAATCACATACATATATAGTAGCGGAGATACAAAACAATCTTTGAACAAATCCATACAAATGTGGATTTGAAACCACTCATTCTTCAAACATAACCAAGCACACAACAACCTATAACAAATTCTACTAATTTTGACATTATTCCAACAGGAAAGAAATCGAAAGTTAGAGATAGAAAAGTAATAATATAATATTAACTAAATAAATCATTATTTTTGGAGTTCCATATAAATCTTGCATTTGACCTAACCAACGAAGTTTCTTATTAACATGTTCTTGAAAATTTTGATAGGTTTAAAGAAACATCAAAGACCATTAAGACTAGATTAGAAAGAGTTGGATAACACAAACTTCGCTAGATATATTAAAATGAAAGCCAAATTTGTAAGTATTAAATTATTAAAGCTTTTGTTAAAAAAATGATTTACTCTTGTTTAAATCTAAGACAAAATTAATTGTGTTATGTTATGAGATGTGGTTGTTTTGCTATTTAATTGAATCAAAGAAAACTTTCCAATACATATAGGCTCTAACCCATTACACCATACTCATTATGAGATTAACATATCATTATGGGGATTAAACCTGGATGGGAAGGATAACAATCATTCATCACAACCATCCAAACTAAACCCAATTGAAAATAAACCAGGATATTTATTACATATAATAATAATGATGACGACTATGCTTACCATCATTTTATGATGTAGCATTGGACATAATGTAAGTAAATTCATGACTAAATTCCTTTAAGGTTCGTCATGACTTCTCACTCTCCACGTAATCCGTTTCATTAAATATATACGTAAATACCACGTTGCAAACTACCCGTTTCATCACGACGTGAAATTCTTTTACGTGAGTTGTACGGTCACTTTACCTGAGTTGTATGGTCAAATACGGGTTCTCTGAAGGTTCGTGAACACCGCCGAGTAACTTCCTTGAAGGTTGTGGATGACTCTTCCCTATTTCATATTTTTGGAATAATCAACTTGAAATACGGCTTCCTTGAATGTTCATCATCATTGCCTAATGCATTCCACCCTCCGTCATTATCACTCCCTAATCACTGCAAAATATTTCAACAAAAGAAGTGGACCTGAACTCGCTTTCCGTTAGTTGTATGGTCCCATCTCACCTCTTCCAACTTGCATTTCATATCTCTACATACTCATATTTAATACTTAATTAACTTAAAATTCTTTACATTTTCTTCGTATTTAATAATTAATTAAATTAAAATTCCTTGCATTTTCTTCATACTCACCGTCCAGTGCATTCCATATCTATCTTTGTCCACCATCCATCATTATCAATCACTTATCACGCATAATATTTCAATCCTTTTATCTTACGAAAAAGTAATTTCTCTATCTTTCTTTATACTATTGTATTGAAAAGTAGGTTCTCAGTCTTTCTTTATATTTTTTTTTATTGATTGAATGGAAATAATGAGTTAAAATTCCTTACATTTTCTTCGTCTTGCTTTACTTTAAGCATACATATTTTCAAACACTTGATTACTTTCACACGATGCATGTCTCCCCAAGTAACCTGTTTCATTAAATATATTCGTTGCCAAGTGCATAGTGAGCATGCTCAAGAAGGTTTAAGGCATTAAAATATTTATTCTTGTAAAGTAGTGATGCATTGCAAAAGAGGGGTAGTATGGTTACATATTATGGCAATGGTAAAATGAATTTCTCTTTTGCTTTGTATAAGATTTTTATATTGAAATATAAAAGATATTTTATAAATATGTAGAAGGATATTTTACTATGGTTTTCCTTTACTTTACCTTCTCTTCGGTTGCTCGCCTTATTATAATAGTAGGGCCAGCCCATTACTTTAGGATCAAGACAAATTAGAAATCTCTTCACTTATAGTTGATTATGTTGATTATCAGCCACTCATTAATGTTCAATGTACTGTCACAATAAAAATAAAAAATAAAAGTGGTTTTTATTTTAAATTATATTATAAAAAATAATATTTTACTAATATTTTAAGGATTAATTTAATAATAATTTAAGTTTATTATTTTCATTTTACCATCTATCTTTATTTTTTTTGTATACACACTAATTAGTTAATCATTTAATATAATTTAAAAACACATTATACACACTAAATAAAACTAATCCATACAACATACCATTCAACTTATCTCCATTTTATTAATACTATAGAATAAATTATAAAATCTACACTATCTTGTAGAGTACAATACTTTATTTTCCATATTTTATTAATACTATAAAATAAGTTATAAGATCTACACTACGAGGTAGTGTACACTAATTTATTTTACATGTTATGGAATGAAGAAACTCTTCTATATTAATGAGAAACATTGTGAACCACTATTTAACAATGTAATAAGTTATGAGATCTAATCAAACACATGCATGTGAATTTCATATTTAAATTAGTATAATTGAACATTTATAACATGTTTTTGTTTATGTTTAACTTTTTCTTATATCTTTCAAGTTTTTAATCTCCGGTATGGTTTGTTGGATTTATTTTATAACATATTCTTACATGTTCGTTATACCATTTTAAGAACATGTGTTTCCTCTTAAGAGGTCACAGGTTCAAATCCAAAAGGGGGTAGGGTATGTATACCTTCGTAGACTTTACCAGTCAAATCGCTGGGCGGAGGGGGGCCCCTTGTCCCACAAACAAGGGGGTCTCATACACCAAATTTGGTGTGCTGGCTTGGCCGTGACCTTAAAAATATATTATTATTATTATTATTATTATATAAATTACTCCCTGTGAACTTGGGATGATATTATACTCGAAATAATCGAAATAATCAAAGTGAGTCCATGGGTACTTCAAACAACCATTTTCTTAGTGGGGGACTTCTTTCCTCCAAGTCACATGGACTTTTGAGTGTTCATATTCGAGTAAGGAGAATGAGGTTAATTGTATGTGTACAAATCACATTAACACTTAGTTTTTTTATTGAATGATATATTTTTGTCATTTTTCCACAGTGTGCTTAGTCGAATCTTGCGATCGTGCATCACTAGAGAGCATGAAGCACCGCAGTGTTTCTCACTTGGTTGCTTGGAAACACCAAGGATACTTCGTCCAAACTACTCCACTTCACTTAGAGCATACCCATACTCCGTTCTAGGCTACCGACGAGTCACACTCCTACTCTAGTGCAACTCTTGTATACTTAAACAATCGTTGAGAGTTTAACACTTCGTCATATTTAAGCATACATCTATGAACATGAGAATCTAAGAGAACAATAGTGGAACAAATGAAATACATGCACATATATAGTGTGGAGGACACAAACCGTACCTAACACCCGGCTAAGTTTTTGTTATTGCAAAACACTTACAATATGAGCACTACCATCTCGGTTTACAACTTCAACAAAGTCACACGAATCGCCTCACCTCACCAAGACACTCATACACAGATTCGTCACCAAGACTCTCTGTCAAAACCATCTCTGCAACCTCCTGTGGTGTATCTCAGACGTGCCCTCAACCGAAGACTTGTTGTCTCTTCATTTCTGCGGACTTCACAGATTTCAACTCTACCTCACACATTCCTCCAACAGACCTGTGTTTCCAGACTTCCCTAAAACCAACCCAAAAGAAGCTTGCCCAACTCTCTCCACCAAGTCCATCTCAAGGCAACACAATTCCTCCTAGGTGGAGCGACTTGGCTCCTTGAGGGAGCTCTCCCCTCCTCGTCTAAGCTTGCCTTAGAACCGCGGAGCTCTTCTTTCTCTCCTTGTCTTCAAATCTATCTTCCTTGGTTGTGTGCCCTTTTTTTCTTATAGGGACTCCAAAGGTCACCATCATGAACCGTTGCATCCTTTGGGGGTGTCGTGCCCCTTCGCGAACCTATGTGTCCAAACGAATTATTGCACCTCTTTGTGAACCCGATCTCCCAAATGAATCATCGTGCCCCTTTGCGGATTAATCGCCCAAACGAACTCATGCGCTCATCAACCGTCATGCCCCTTGGGACCAACGCACCCAACCTTGGTGCGCTCCTCATGCCGACACAACCTAATCTCTTGGTCGCTTCATACTTTGGCAAGCCCCTTGGCACCTTCGCATGCCCAAAACGTCCACTTGCCCAACTTGAGTGCTAAAGCAACCCCAAGTTTCGTCTCCTTCAGAACTTTAGCAAGGGTCTCCGCACCCATCTAACTAAAGACCTTATAGATACCACTTAACTTGTGAGTATA
Source organism: Picea engelmannii (assembly GCA_009831015.1). Lineage (NCBI taxonomy): Eukaryota > Viridiplantae > Streptophyta > Pinopsida > Pinales > Pinaceae > Picea > Picea engelmannii. Next base: position 1,442,266 of record ML778754.1, read on the forward strand.
TAAGTTTTAAAGAATTATATTTATATAATTCAAAGTTTAAACGAAT
>ML778754.1:1444458-1459861 GCA_009831015.1 Picea engelmannii
TTCGTCATGACTTCTCACTCTCCACGTAATCCGTTTCATTAAATATATACGTAAATACCACGTTGCAAACTACCCGTTTCATCACGACGTGAAATTCTTTTACGTGAGTTGTACGGTCACTTTACCTGAGTTGTATGGTCAAACACAGGTTCTCTGAAGGTTCGTGAACACCGCCGAGTAACTTCCTTGAAGGTTGTGGATGACTCTTCCCTATTTCATATTTTTGGAATAATCAACTTGAAATACGGCTTCCTTGAATGTTCATCATCACCGCCTAATGCATTCCACCCTCCGTCATTATCACTCCTTAATCACTGCAAAATATTTCAATAAAAGAAGTGGACCTGAACTCACTTTCCGTTAGTTGTATGGTCAAATATATTGTTGTTTACTTTACGTGAGTTGTATGGTCAATCTGGTGAGTTGTATGTCCAATATATATGGTCACCTCTCACCCACTCATTAATGTTCAACGTATTGTCACTATAAAAATAAAAGTGGTTGTTACTTTATATTATATTATACAAAGATAATATTTTGCTAATATTTTAAAGATTAATTTAATAATAATTTAATTTTATTATTTTAATTTTACAATCTATCTTTATCTTTTTTGTGTACACACTAATTAATTAATCATTTAATATAATTTAAAAACACATTATACATACTAAACAAATTATACACACTAAATAAAACTAATCCATACAACATACCATTCAACTCATCTCCATTTTATTAATACTATACAATAATTAATACTATAGAATAAATTATAAGATCTACACTATATTGTAGTGTACAATACTTTATTTTCCATAGTTTATTAATACTATAAAATAAGTTATAAGATCTACACTACGAGCTAGTGTACACTACTTTATTTTACATGTTATGGAATGAAGAAACTCTTCTATATTAATGAGAAACATTATGAACCACTATTTAACAATGTCATAAGTTAAGAGATCTAATCAAACACATGCATGTGAATTTCATATTTAAATTAGTATAATTAAACATTTGCAACATGTTTTTGTTTATGTTTAACTTTTTCTTATATCTTTCAAGTTTTTAATCTCCGGTATGGTTTGTTGGATTTATTTCATAACATATTTTTAAATGTTCGTCTTAACCATTTTATATAAATTACTCCCCCTGAATTTGGGATGATATTATACTCGAAATAATCGAAATAATCAAAGTGAGTCCATGGGTACTTCAAACAACCATTTTCTTAGTGGGAGACTTCTTTCCTCCGAGTCACATGGACTTTTGAGTGTTCATATTCGAGTAAGGAGAATGAGGTTAATTGTATGCGTACAAATCACATTAACACTTAGTTTTTTTTATTGAATGATATATTTTTGTCATTTTTCCACAGTGTGCTTAGTCGAATCTTGCGATCGTGCATCACTAGAGAGCATGAAGCACAACGGTGTTTCTCACTTGGTTGCTTGGAAACACCAAGGATACTTCGTCCAAACTACTCCACTTCACTTAGAGCATACCCATACTCCGTTCTAGGCTACCGGTGAGTCACACTCCTACTCTAGTGCAACTCTTGTATACTTAAACAATCGTTGAAAGTTTAACACTTCGTCATATTTAAGCATACATCTATGAACATGAGAATCTAAGAGAACAATAGTTGAACAAATGAAATACATGCACATATATAGTGTGGGGGACACAAACCGTACCTAACACCCGGCTAAGTTTTTGTTATTGCAAAACAATTACAATATGAGCACTACCATCTCGGTTTACAACTTCAACAAAGTCACACAAATTGCCTCACCTCACCAAGACACTCATATACAGATTCGTCACCAAGACTCTCTGTCGAAACCATCTCTGCAACCTCCTGCGGTGTATCTCAGACGTGCCCTCAACCGAAGACTTGTTGTCTCTTCATTTCTGCGGACTTCACAGATTTCAACTCTACCTCACACACTCCTCCAACAGACCTGTGTTTCCAGACTTCCCCAAAACCAACCCAAAAGAAGCTCGCCCAACTCTATCCACCGAGTCCATCTCAAGGCAGCACAATTCCTCCCAGGTGGAGCGACTTGGCTCCTTGAGGGAGCTCTCCCCTCCTCGTCTAAGCCTGCCTTAGAACCGCGGAGCTCTTCTTTCTCTCCTTGTCTTCAAATCTATCTTCCTTGGTTGTGTGCCCTTTTTTTCTTATAGGGACTCCAAAGGTCACCATCATGAACCGTTGCATCCTTTGGGGGTGTCGTGCCCCTTCGCGAACCTATGTGTCCAAACGAATTGTTGCACCTCTTTGTGAACCCGATCTCCCAAATGAATCATCGTGCCCCTTTGCGGATTAATCGCCCAAACAAACTCATGCGCTCATCAATCGTCATGCCCCTTGGGACCAGCGCACCCAACCTTGGTGCACTCCTCATGCCGACACAACCTAATCTCTTGGTCGCTTCATACTTTGGCAAGCCCCTTGGCACCTTCGCATGCCCAAGGCGTCCACTTGCCCAACTTGAGTGCTGAAGCAACCCCAAGTTTCGTCTCCTTCAGAACTTTAGCAAGTGTCTCCGCACCCATCTAACTAAAAACCTTATAGATACCACTTAACTTGTGAGTATATAAGTTTAAACGAATAAGTATATTCACACGTTATCAATCAACTATTAAATTATTAAAATATTTATAATATTAAAAAATAATTTAAATATATTTAAATATCATTACAATATTAAATATTATAATTTATATATCATTATATTTATAATTTTAAAACTAATTTATACCGTATTTTAAAATAAAAATTTATTTAAAACGTTTATAAATTGATGTTTTATTATAACCATAGTCAGTTCAACAAAGTTCGACAAAGTCTATTCGTTGGACAAATTTGCCTTTAATACTTTGCTTGGAACTTGGAAATTTGTAATAGCTAGATACTACTAAAACCTTAAACTTAAATTTTCAAAATTGCTCTCTCCAATATTGGAACTTGCAAAACAATGTCTTTCCTTTCTCTCAAGGGCACAACTTCTTCTTCTCCCCATGCTACACAAACTATGAAGGTAGAAACGAGATTGTGAAGATAGAGTCAGAGTTTTGTGTGGATGATGCTAGAGAAGCACATGGGAGAAGCACACATGTCATAAAGTAACAATAACAACTAGTGAAGCCACCACCACTCTAAATGATGAGCTTTAATAAATGTCCAAAGAACTACATGACACGAGAATCCTTTCATACTAAAGAATGAGATTCAATATCAATAAATGTATATAAGAGTATATGATAAACATGGGATAATCATAAACATTTAATGTTGTAAATTAATATTAAACTCAAGCTTAACATTAATTTACCTCAATGTAAATGGAGTATAAATATATCATCGATTTAAGTTGAATATCTTACAATACCCAAGTGCTCTCACTCACAACACTTCTTTCTCTCTCCAAATAGCAATGATAATGACCAATGTCCTTTCTTCTTACAATAGCTAACCCCTCTTCTCTCCTCTAGGTTCTTATTTATACATTATAATCTCTCACCGACAACCTTAGGCCGAAACCTAGGTGTAAAATCCCTAGATACGAAAACCCTAGGTGTCTAAAACCCTAGGTCAACTTGAACCGCGTTTTCCGGGCTTCGCCAGCCTGTCTTTCCTTCCTTCCCGCGAAGTGCTCCAAGTATTTACTGGTGACTTTTTCTGCTTGTTGAGTTGTCCACGATCCATCTTCCTTATTGATTTGTTCTCCTTGATCCTCTCGTCCAACGGCTCACTCCGTCATACTTCGCCCCATCTTTTCTGCTTCTTTGACCACTTCGCCATGAGCTTAGTCAGTGTATCTTCCGTGCAGTTCGCACTTCGTCTTTTCTCCCGTAATCTTCGCTTTCTTTCATAACCAAGGGCCAACAAAGACTGACATGCATTGCAACTTTTGTGGACGAGATGGTCATTTGGAGTCCAAATGTTTAAAAAAGATGGAAGCCTTAGAATCAACAATGAAGAAGCACAACCTCAATCTTGATTCTTTTTCTTCTAACTCTTCTTCTCATGGACACACACTTTATGCTTCTGGTTTCTCCTTCAATGCAACAACTACTTCTTCTTCTTATGAGTGGCTTATTGATTCTGGAGCATCTTATCATATGACTATGGATAAAGCCATTTTTTCCGCTCTTAATGAATGCAACACCAAAGAAATATTTGTTGGTGATGATAGATCTCTTGGTGTGGTAGGGTCTAGAACAATTTAGGTAGATAATGGTCATTTCAATAATGTATTATGTGTTCCAAATATTTCCTGCAACCTTCTATCAATGTATTATATTACTCATCCGGGTGAAGGTAAAACTGTAGAGTTTTTACCTCACCAAGTTGTAATCAAGGATTTAAATGATTACACTGTAATAAAGAGTTACATAAACAGAGGACACTAAGGAGAAAAATTTGAAAAATGAAATAAATATTAACAAATAGAAATTAACACCAAAGAAACAGTGAGCCAAAACTACTCACCACACTTGATTATTGTTTACCAAGAATCACATGCATATATAGTAGCGGAGATACAAAACAATCTTTGAACAAATCCATACAAATGTGGATTTGAAACCACTCATTCTTCAAACATAACCAAGCACACAACAACCTATAACAAATTCTACTAATTTCGACATTATTCCAATAGGAAAGAAATCGAAAGTTAGAGATAGAAAAGTAATAATATAATATTAACTGAATAAATTATTATTTTTGGAGTTCCATATAAATCTTGCATTTGATGTAACCAACGAAGTTTCTTATTAACATGTTCTTGAAAATTTTGATAGGTTTAAAGAAACATCAAAGGCCACCAAGACTAGATTAGAAAGAGTTGGATAACACAAACTTGGCTCTAAAGGATATATTAAAATGAAAGCCAAATTTGTAAGTACTAAATTATTAAAGCTTTTGTTAAGAAAATGATCTACTCTTGTTTAAATCTAAGACAAAATTAATTGTGTTATGTTATGAGATGTAGTTGTTTTGCTATTTAATTGAATCAAAGAAAACTTTCCAATACATATAGGCTCTAAGTCATTCCAAAATACTCATTATGAGATTAACATATCATTATGGAGATTAAACTTGGACGGGAAGGATAACAATCATTCCTCACAACCATCCAAACTAAACCCAATTGAAAATAAACCAAGGTATTTACTACCTATAATAATGATGGTGACTATACTTACCTATGATGTGGCATTGGACATAATGTAAGTAAATTCATGACTAAATTCCTTTAAGGTTCGTCATGACTTCTCACTCTCCACGTAATCTGTTTCATTAAATATATACGTAAATACCACGTTGCAAACTACCCGTTTCATCACGACGTGAAACGGGTAAAACAGTGAAACCACCTCTTTTCTTAATGAATAAAAACAATGGGGCAAATACCCACCGTCTCACCTCTTCCAACTTGCATTTCATATTTCTACATATTCATATTTAATAATTAATTAACTTAAAATTCTTTACATTTTCTTCGTATTTAATAATTAATTAAATTAAAATTCCTTGCATTTTCTTCATACTCACCGTTAAGTGCATTCCATATCTATCTTTGTCCACCATCCATCATTATCAATCACTTATCACGCATAATATTTCAATCCTTTTATCTTACGAAAAAGTAGTTTCTCTATCTTTCTTTATACTATTGTATTGAAAAGTAGGTTCTCAGTCTTTCTTTATATTTTTTTTTATTGATTGAATGAAAATAATGAGTTAAAATTCCTTACATTTTCTTCGTCTTGCTTTACTTTAAGCATACATATTTTCAAACACTTGATTACTTTCACACGATGCATGTCTCTCCAAGTAACCTGTTTCATTAAATATATTCGTTGCCAATTGCATAGTGAGCTTGCACAAGAAGGTTTAAGGCATTAAAATATTTATTCTTGTAAAGTAGTGACGCATTGCAAAAGAGGGATAGTATGGTTACATATTATGGCAATGGTAAGATGAATTTCTCTTTTGCTTTGTATAAGATTTTTATATTGAAATATAAAAGATATTTTATAAATATGTAGAAGGATATTTTACTATGGTTTTTCTTTTCTTTACATACTCTTCACTCATAGTTGACTATGTTGATTATCAACCACTCATTAATGTTCAATGTATTGTAATTATAAAAATAAAAGTAATTGTTATTTAAAAATGTATTGTAATTATAAAAATAAAAGTAATTGTTATTTAAATTATATTATATAAAGATAATATTTTGCTAATATTTTAAGGATTAATTTAATAATAATTTAATTTCGTTATTTTATTTTATAATCTATCTCTATTTTTATTTTTTTTATATACACACTAATTAGTTAATCATTTAATATAATTTAAAAACACATTATACATACTAAGCAAATTATACACACTAAATAAAACTAATCCATAAAATGTTCAATGTATTGTCACTATAAAAATAAAAGTAGTTGTTACTTTAAATTATATTATACAAAGATAATATTTTGCTAATATTTTAAAGATTAATTTAATAATAATTTAATTTCATTATTTTCATTTTACAATCTATCTCTATTTTTTTGGTACACATTAATTAGTTAATTATTTAATATAATTTAAAAACACATTATACATATTAAATAAAACTAATCCATACAGCATACCATTTAACTCATCTCCATTTTATTAATACTATAGAATAAATTATAAAATCTACACTATCTTATAGTGTAGAATACTTTATTTTCTATATTTTATTAATACTATAAAATAAGTTATAAGATCTACACTACGAGGTAGTGTACACTACTTTATTTTATATGCCATTTTATTAACACTATTTATTAATACGATAGAATAATTAATACTATCGAATAAATTATAAGATCTACACTATCTTGTAGTGTACAATACTTTATTTTCCATATTTTATTAATATTATAAAATAAGTTATAAGATCTACACTACGAGGTAGTGTACACTACTTTATCTTACATGTTATGGAATGAAGAAACTCTTCTATATTAATGAGAAACATTATGAACCACTATCTAACAATGTAATAAGTTACGAGATCTAATCAAACACATGCATGTGAATTTCATATTTAAATTAGTATAATTGAACATTTGCAACATGTTTTTGTTTATGTTTAACTTTTTCTTATATCATTCAAGTTTTTAATCTCCGGTATGGTTTGTTGGATTTATTTTATAACATATTCTTACACGTTCGTCTTAACCATTTTATATAAATTACTCCCCGTGAACTTCGGATGATATTATACTCGAAATAATCAAAGTGAGTCCATGGGTGCTTCAAACAACCATTTTCTTAGTGGGGGACTTCTTTCCTCCGAGTCACATGGACTTTTGAGTGTTCATATTCGAGTAAGGAGAATGAGGTTAATTGTATGCGTACAAATCACATTAACACTTGGTTTTTTTTAGTTTTTTTTATTGAATGATATATTTTTGTTATTTTTTCACAGTGTGCTTAGTCGAATCTTGCGATCGTGTATTACTAGAGAGCATGAAGCATCGCGGCGTTTCTCACTAGGCTGCTTGAAAACACCAAGGATACTTCATCTAAACTACTCCACTTCACTTAGAGCATACCCATACTCCGTTCTAGGCTATCGGTGAGTCACACTCCTACTTTAGTGCAACTCTTGTATACTTAAACAATCGTTGAGAGTTTAACACTTCATCATATTTAAACATACATCTATGAACATGAGAATCCAAGAGAACCATAGTGGAACAAATGAAATACATGCACATATATAGTGTGGGGGACACAAACCGTACCTAACACCTCGCTAAGTTTTTGTTATTGCAAAACAATTACAATATGAGCACTACCATCTCGGTTTACAACTTCAACAAAGTCACACGAATCGCCTCACCTCACCAAGACACTCATACACAGATTCGTCACCAAGACTCTTTGTCGAAACCATCTACGCAACCTCCTGTGGTGTACCTCAAACGTGCCCTCAACTGAAGACTTGTTGTCTCTTCATTTCTGTAGACTTCACAGATTTCAACTCTACCTCACACATTCCTCCAACAGACATGTGTTTCCAGACTTCCCCAAAACCAACCCAAAAGAAGCTCGCCCAACTATGTCCACCGAGTCCATCTCAAGGCAACACAATTCCTCCCAGGTGGAGCAACTTGGCTCCTTGAGGGATCTCTCCCCTCCTCATCTAAGTCGGCCTCAGAACCGCAGAGTTCTTTCTCTCCTTGTCTTCAAATCTATCTTCCTTGGTTGTGTGCCCTTTTTTTCTTATAGGGACTCCAAAGGTCACCATCATGAATCGTCGCATCCTTTGGGGGTGTCGTGCCCCTTCACGAACCTATGTGTTCAAACGAATTGTTGCGCCTCTTTGTGAACCCGATCTCCCAAATGAATCATCGTGCCCCTTCGTGGATTAATTGCCCAAACGAACTCTTGCGCTCATCAACCGTCATGCCCCTTGGGACCAGTGCACCCAACCTTAGTGCGCTCGTCATGCCGACACAACCTAATCTCTTGGATGCTTCATACTTTGGCAAGCCCCTTGGCACCTTCGCATGCCCAAGGCGTCCACTTGCCCAACTTGAGTGTTGAAGCAACCCCAAGTTTCGTCTCCTTCAGAACTTTAGCAAGGGTCTCCGCACCCATCTAACTAAAGACCTTATAGATACCACTTCACTTAACTTGTGAGTATATAAGTTTTAAAGAATTATATTTATATAATTCAAAGTTTAAACGAATAAGTATATTCACACGTTATCAATCAACTATTAAATTATTAAAATATTTATAATATTAAAAAATAATTTAAATATATTTAAATATCATTACAATATTAAATATTATAATTTATATATCATTATATTTATAATTTTAAAACTAATTTATATCGTATTTTAAAATAAAAATTTATTTAAAACGTTTATAAATTGATGTTTTATTATAACTATAGTCAGTTCGACAAAGTCTATTCGTTGGACAAATTTGCCTTTAATACTCTACTTGGAACTTGGAAATTTGCAATAGCTAGATACTACCAAAACCTTAAACTTAAATTTCCAAAATTACTCTCTCTAATATTGGAACTTGCAAAACAATGTCTTTTCTTTCTCTCAAGGGCACAACTTCTTCTTCTCCCCATGCTACACAAACTTTGAAGGTAGAAACGAGATTGTGAAGATAGAGTCAGATTTCTTTGTGGATGATGCTAGAGAAGCACATGGGAGAAGCACACATGTCATAAAGTAACAATAACAACCAGTGAAGCCACCACCACTCTAAATGATGAGCTTTAATAAATGTCCAAAGAAATACGTGACATAAGAATCCTTTCATGCTAAAGAATGAGATTCAATATCAATAAATGTCCATAAGAGTATATGATAAACATGGGATAATCATAAACATTTAATGTTGTAAATTAATATTAAACTCAAGCTTAACATTAATTTACCTCAATGTAAATGGAGTATAAATATATCATCGATTTAAGCTAAGTTTGGAATGAATCATTTCACTAAAATTGAATTGTCTTTGGCCTTGATATAAGACCAAATAGCCAAATAAGGTGAAGAAGTTGTTGATTGGAAAAGAAATAATGCTCATCAAATTTGATCTCTTGAACTTTTTTCCAGTACAAAAAATTACTCAATTATTACCCATCCAAAATGTAGGAGAAGAAACATAGCAATGAGAAAAGGTAAATCCGATTACACGAGGGAATCAAAAAAGATGTAACAAGAGTGCTAGTGAGAGAAAGAAAAACTGAAAAAGTCAATAGACTGGAGCCTTCAGTTCTAGAATATTTTGATGACATGTGTGGGGCCCTCATGGCCATCCAACCAATGGTTATAAGTGATTAGGCCTACTTGTTTCTGAAGTGTTGTCTTAGATAGCAGGTCCACTTCCCTATTGAGCTCTTGGGAGGCGTGAGAGAAGATGAGCTTCTTGAAATGGCATTGAAGAAATCCGATTCGGTCCATCCAGGCCATGAGGGAAATTGAATGGAGCTTGCCATTATGGTTCAACCAATCAATGATAACTATGGAGTCACCGATCAATTGTAGGTGTTCAATGTTTAGTCTTGTGGTCAAGTGAAGAGTAGCCCAAGCACCCAAGAGCTCAGCCCTTGTGTTGGTGCCCGGGCCACAGCAGAAAGTCCATCTGAATAAGGAATTTTTATTTGTTCTAATCAAGCCACCTACTCCACACAATGTTCCACTGCGTTGAGCTGCACCATCAAACCAACCCATAGGTGTGTCCTCCGCTATGTGAGGAATGATTATTGTCTTTTTTTTCCCAATGGTTGGATGGATGTCTTTCCAATTTTGGTACAAGACAAGAGTTTTATAAGAGACACTATTAACTATGGGGGAAATATTGTTGAAAATCGTATTGTTTCTGGTCAGCCATATAAACCAATTAACCAAGAGCGGAAGTAGTTTGAAGCTGCGCTCATTGGACGTCCAATGGGAAAGACTGGTAGTTAATGAGGTCCCGATCCAGGCGGTGGTTATGTGATGGTCAATTTTAATCTTATCCCAAACTTGGCGAGTGAAATGGCACTTTGTGAAGAGATGTTGAGCAGTTTTTTCATCCATGTAACAAAGTTGGCATATGTTGGGGCCAGTCCAACCTTTCCTTTGGAGGTTATCCCAGGTGGGGATTTTATTTTCATCCGCTAACCAGTTAAAAATCTTGATCTTTAGTGGAAGTTTCCAGGTCTAGAGTTGCATGCGCCAACCAGAGATATTCTTGAGCCAAATTGTATTAGTGATAGCTATGTATAAGTTTTTAACTGTGACGAAGCCCAATCTGTCTGCACCTGCCCATAGAAAGTGATCCTTTGCTTCTTGTAGTTGTATACTCGCACGGTTGAGCTCCAGGTGATATCTATCCCACTCCTCTGCCAGCTCGGGTGATAGAGCCAAATCGTGGCCCAATTTCCAGCCACCTGACGAGGTGCCCTAATCATTATGGTGCGCTGCTTGGTAAATATAATGGGTGTTATTTGCATTCAATTGTGAAATTAAGGGAGGCGACAGGGTGGATGTGAGGCCAAGTCCAACGATAATATCCTTGCCAATTTCTATTGTATGGTCGGAGCCTGGCTTCCAGCATAACCATCTTTGGATCCAGTGCATCGATTTAGCTAGATTCCTCCAAATTTGGGACGCATTCCTTGTGTGAGTAGAGCCAGTGCGTAGCTAGGAAGCAATTGAGGTATAAGGAAAGTATTTGTATTTAATTACAGAGCTCCAGATTCCCTGTGTGGTCAATGCACACCAGAGAGAATTAGCAGCCAGGGCTTTGTTGAAATTAAAAATGTTTCTAATTCCCTATCCACCCTTGAATTTTGGAATTGCCAGTGTTTCCTAGTTACATAGATGTAGCTTGTATTGGTCCTTGTTGCTCGACCAAAGAGAATTAAAGGTGATTTTTATGAGCTTATCCAGGAATGGTGAGGTAATAGAAACAAGTGTCATCCAGAAAACCGGTTGTCCTTCAAGGGAAGCCTTAATGAGAGTGTAATGGCCTCTAATCGAGAGCCATATGTTGCACCAATGGCCTATTTTTTTCTCCACCTTTGATATGAGCCAGTCCTAGTCTGTTGTCTTGTAGTGTGTAGCTTTGATGAAATAACCAAGATAATGGAGGCTTTGTGAGAGGTGAAATTAGGTATGAGGAAAGATGCCCTTCAGATGTTCCAGATCATGGTCCTGAATGTTGGTGTGATGGAGAGTAGATTTAGACTAGTTGATTAGTAAGGCAGTAGAAGAGAAAAACCTCTTCGAGATGCCTTTGATTTCCTTCCATTCAAGTGGATTGTCATTTTTCATTATGAGGATGTCATCAGTGAAGAGGAGGTGTATGATTTTGACCAGCCTGGAAACCTTAATCCCAATAATTTTTCTCTCTGCTTGGATTTTTTTGAGGAGGAGACTTAAGCCTTCTATGAAACAAATGAAGAGGAGCGGTGAGAGAGGGAAACCCTTCCGCAGACCTCTGCCACTATGGAATAAGGAGGAAGGTTCACCATTAACCAATACAACAAATGTAATCCATGAAATAGTGGTATGGTTGAAGCCCATCTGAGTTAAAATAAGTTTGAGAAAGTCCCAATCTATGCAGTCAAAGTCCTTTTTCAAATATAATTTAAGAATGAGGGCACGTGAGTTTTTTTGGCTAATGCTATGCAAGAATTTTTGTGTAGTGCCAATGGCATTGAGAATTTGTTGTCCCTTTAAAAAACCAATCCGTTCACCTGACAGAGAGCACGAGAGGATGGGTTTGATTCTGTTTGTGATTATTTTAGATATGAGCTTGTAGAAGATATGGCAAATTGAAATCGGTCTATAATCACCAAAATAATTCAGGTGGTTTTCTTTTGGAATAAGTGTCAAGAAAGTGGAGTTAAGAGCCCTAGAGATATTACCATGGAGTTTGGAATCTTCCACTAGCTCCAAAAGCTTTGGCCCCACCAGATTGAAGAAATGTAAGTAGAACTCGACTGTCCAGTTGTATGGGCCTGGGATTTTATCTTTTGAGAAGGATTTTAGAGCATCCAGTACCTCCAGTAATGTGCAAGGGCTATCCAAATTCATAGAATCCTTAGTTGTGACAGAGCGAGGATAGATTTGAGCCGCAGAGACAAGTGCTTCTAGTTGGGCTTGTGGTCTGGCTTCATAAAAAGATTTGAAATGGCTGGAATATGTTGTCTTAATGGCTTGTTGTCCACTATGTTTAGTGCATGTATCATCAATAATATCCCAGATGTGTTTTTTGTTCCTGGACGAGCTGGTGAATCTATGAAAAACTTTGTTGTTGAGATCTCCGCATTTAATCCAGTTTTCTCTACTACGTTGCCTCCAGAGAGCTTCACCAGCACCAGCAGAATATTATTTCTTTTGAATTCAAGTTGCTTTGATAGAGGGAACATTTCCCCTACGGGCCCATCCAGAGAATCGGTCTGGGCCCATCCAGAGAATCGGTCTGATGTAGTTCTTTTAATTTTTGTTCCAACTAAGAAATTTTATGCAGCAAGATCCTTCTATTCTTCGTGGTCCAATTTTTTATACATAATTTAAGATGTTTCATTTTCCAAATGAAGCGTTGTTGTATAATTGATTCACGCTGGAATGTAGGGTCTTTCCAAATAGATTTAACGATGGCAGAAAAATCTTTTTCAAGGAGCCAACATGAATTCAATTTAAAGGGATATAAGATGTGTACCGCTGGTGTGCCAAATTGAAGAACAATAGGTGCATGGTCTGACAGATATGGAGTATTTACCTAGGATCTAATCCTACCTTCAGTTGAAACAAGACATTCAGATAGAATGAATCAATCTAGCCACTTAGAAATAGCCTCTAATCCCACTCTGCCATTGCGCCAGGTAGGAGTCAAGACGTCCGAAGGAAAGTCAATCAAGTGGTGCAATTGGAGGAGTGAGTTGAAAAAGTCAGCCAATGGATCTTGTGTGACCGAGGCTCCCCAGATTTCACCAGAACTTGTATTAAAATTCAAATCCCCAACTATGATGAGATTTGTGAGATCAAGTAAACCTCAGGACTCCACTTTATCCCAAAATAATTTTCTATTTTGGCAGGGTCCATATGAGTTGAGTAAACTGATCTAAAGATTGTTCCAAAGGAAGGTTCCAGATAGAAAAAAACCACCACAGATCAGAGAGGGTGTTAAATAAAATTTTGAAGGGTCCCAAGAAGAAGCTAATCCCCTAGAGTGACCCAGCAAGTTGACTGATCAGGTGAACCAGTCAGGTCAAAATTTATTTAGGAAATATCTGGCGTTTTTTCCATCGACTAAGGTTTCCTGAATGAAAATAATGTCTGGAGAAGTCCATAAGAGCAGTCTTCCGAAGGTGGAGGATTTAAGGGGTCCCCCCACCCCTCTGATGTTGAGGGAGGGAAAGATAATTATTTATTTCTCACCAGGGATTTCATGCCTCTAAGCGCCCCACAGCCAGATTGTTGTGTTTGTGTAACAATAGAATATGATTGAGAAGGCCCCTCTTTGTGGCGAGCACTTCTAGTTTTGATAGGAGAGTGTTCATAAGAAATTCCTCTAGACCAGGTATGTGCTTTTCCCTGGTCTAGACATGTATTTATCCTGTGTCCTGGAGTTCCTTCCTTGAGATCTGGCAAGTGGACTGACTTCCCCAAATAAGTAGGTAAGGGGGAAGGTGAGAGAACTTCTTTGTAAGATGGAAGAAGTGTATCCAGCACCTCGATGAGAGTATAATCCCTTGGTTGTGCTTCACTAGAAACTGATAGATGGTGTGGCAACACCTGGTCAAATGGCTCTGAGTGAAAGCTTGAAGGTACCAAATGTGAAGAAAGGTGAAAATTGGGGGAGCTGGCACATAGGTTAGTCTCCCTGGGGTGGTCAGAAAATGTAGGCTCAAAATAGAGTGGAGTTGTGGAAGGGGCTAGTTGTTCGAGAAGAATAGCGAGAGTGGTTCTCGACTAGGCACAGTCTGAAATGGAGGTGTTGGGAGAGTGGTTTAACTAAGGGTTCATGGGTGTGTTAGGTATAGAGGTGGGAGGATGTAAGGAGGGAGTATCCGGAAGTGGTGTGGAAATATCAGTGGCAGGCTGAGGAAGTGTTGGCCCTTGGTTATGGAACCAAGCAAAGATCAAGGAAGAAAAGGAAAAATGTGAACTGCGCGGAAGACACGGTGACTGATACCGGGTCGAAGTGAGCAAACGAGCAAAAAAGATGAAGAGAAGTAAGAGAAAGAAATTCATTGGATGAGGAGATCGAGGAGGATAGATCAGAAAGGAAGATGGATCATGGACAACTCAGCAAGCGGAAGAAGATATCAATGGATGATTTGGAGCACCTCACAAGAAAGAAGGAAAGACAAGCTGGTGAAGCCCTGAAAATGAGAATCAAGTTGACCTAGGGTTTTAGACACCTAGGGTTTTGGCATTTAAGGTTTTGACACCTAGGTTTTGGCCTAAGGTTGTCGGTGAGCTATTGTAATGTATAAATAAAGGTCAAGAGGACCTGGGATGGGTTCAATTTATGATGTTGGTTCTGAGTTGGATATTGTGAGGAGTGATTATTGTTGTGTGAGAAAGAAGTGTTGTGTGGGAAAGCCTTCTGGTATTGTAATATCTTCAGCTGGGTGCAAAGATCAACCCTGTAGCTGGGTGCGTAGGGAGGGGAGATAGAGAAGAAGAGAAAGAGAGAGAGATCTACAAGCTAAGTGATCCAGATGGATATCGGTGGCCACCCACCTTTTCCAACTGGCTCAAAACAGTTTTCTGACATTTTGGCAATTTACTATTTTTAGCAGTTTTTCGGGTCCTGAACTTCTGGAGCCGTTTTGAGGCCCTAAATGACGTTTTT
>ML778754.1:1460261-1499996 GCA_009831015.1 Picea engelmannii
TATTTCGTTATTTAATAGAAAACCAGTTTTACTGTATCTCTGTTATTTTCGTGTTAAGAACCTACTAATAATCTGTATTCATTTCGTTCTGCTCATAAAATCCGGATCACTAAGAGCGCAAATAGGATTGTATGCTTTCACCTAATATATTATAAAGCACAATTCTAAGGACGTAGCCCTAGAGAGAGGGTGAACCACGTATATCTTGTGTTACATGTGATTGATGTTGTGTTATTTGTCATTTGATATGCTGCTATTGTGATATTGTGTTAGATCTGAAATACAACTTGCGTAGTAGGTTTAAGGAAGATAAAGAATAACTAAGTGGTTGTGTGTGTTCCCTTGAATCCACTCTGCATTTTCTCTGGTTGTAGACACCTATGTCCTCCAACCCCCTATAGCTACTTCAGGTGAGACTGCATTTTCTTCGTAGGTGTTGCCGAAAGGACCCCACTTTGTGTCGATCACATTCTTGTACCTTGGTCTTCGAACCAATTCCCAAGTTCCATTCTTCTCTATATAATCAAACTCTTCATCCATGGTTTTTATCCATAATTCATCCTTGTTGGCTTCTTCAAAACAGTTTGGTTCAATCATAGATAAGAGTACTAGGTGCAGTTGTTCTGGTGAATGGATTCTTCTTCTAGTCTCAACTCCTGCATGTTTTTTCCTGATAATATGATCTAAGGGATGATTCTTCTTTATTCGTTTTCTAGGTGTCTTTAGAGGTACTTATTTTTCTTTCTCTTATACTTCTATCCAACCTTCTTCATCGTCCCCTTCTACTACTTCTTCATCCTTTGCTTCTTCTTTGTAAAACCTGATCCACTGATTCCTTTTCTTATTCCTTCATTTTTCATCCACCTGTCTCATCAACCATCATATTGATGCTTTCCACAACTTTGTTGAGCCTTAGATTGAAACATTTGTATTCTTTCCTTGTGCTCGAATATCCAACAAGTATGCCTTTTTCCACGCGAAAATTAAACTTTTCCATTCTATTATATTCTCTTTTGATGTAGCGTTTTCTTCCAAAAACTCTGAAGTGCTTCACATTTGTTGGTCTTCCTTTCCATAGCTCATAGGGAGTTTTCTGTTGTTTCTGAATATTACTCTATTTTGAATGTGAACTGATGTATGCAATGCATGTGCCCAAAAGACATATGTCAACTTAGAATCCATTAACATTGTTCGCACCATTTCATGTACTGTCATGTTCTTCCTTTCGACAACTCCACTATGTTGAGGTGTCCTAGCAACAGATAATTTCCTTTTTATTCCATTCTTGCTGCAGAATTCCATAAATTATTTTGAGGTAAACTCTCCTCCATTATCAAATATCAAATATTTGATTTTTGAATCCATTTCATTTTCAACCATTTCCTTGTATATCTTGAAGTTCTTGAATGCTTATGACTTCTTCATGAGAAAAAAAACTGCAGTCATCCTTGTATAATCATCAACCAATAACATAAAATATTTCTCACCTTTTAAACCCTTGGTTCTAGTTGGTCCAACTAGATCAATATGCACAATTTCTAGCGGTCTTGTTGTAGAGTATTCCTTTGATGTGAACTTGGTCTTTGTTTTCTTTCCTTGTTGAAAATGCTTGCATAATGTGTTTGTTGGCTTTGTGATCTAGGTAATTTCTCTAACTTCTTCCTTCTTGCTTACTTTAACAAGGTTATCAAATTTTATGTGACCCATTATTCTGTTTCATAGCCAAACTTCATCTTCCTTTCCTAGACAACATTTTTCATTTCCAATTTCACTTAACACACATATGTTGCTTGAAGTTCTCACAGCTGTTACAACCAACTTGCATGGACCTACTTTCCTTATTTCTCACTTATGTGAATCAAACACAAGTTTTTGACCTTGGTCATACATTTGACTAACACTTAGAATATTATGTTTTAGATCTTCCACTAGTAGAACATTTTTTGCCTTGGTATCCTTGTTTCCAATTCTAACTGTGCCTCTTCCAATGATTCTAGTTGAGTCATCGTTTCCAAAGGAGACTGATCCATCTCTTTCCTTTCTCTAGATTAGAAACATGTCCTCTTCACCTGTCATGTGCTTTGAGTAGCCACTGTCAACATACTAACCACTTTTCTTTTGCTTAGGTTGTAGAGCAAGTGTGCATTATTCAATGTTATATTGATTTTGTTTTCTTATACATATTCTTTACTGAGGTTCATGTCTATAATTGTTGTTATTTTGTTGTGATTTTCTAGGAGGGACTGTCATTCTACAATCTTTGGATATATTTCCAAAGTTGTTACACTTGTAGCATTCTAATTTAGTGCTCAAGGACTCAAATATGTTGTATCTTCTTCTCTGTGTTTCACTAGGCCTTCTTGGATAATCATTTTTAGAATGACTTTCATGGTTGTTTCTATTTCTGCTATTTACTCTGCAATTTACAGCTTTATGTCCAAAATTATTACATGAATAACATAAACCAAAGAAGATAGTTTGATACCTGGGAGTTGAATATCTTCTTAAAGGAGTTACTCCTCTAAATCGATCTTCTTCTTGAAATCCTTTTCGTTCTGACTATTGTGGATTCTGGAATCAGAATCTTTTGGGTGGTGGAACGTCTATGTGATGAAACCTCTTGTTTTCTTCCTTCTCAGGAGATCCTCTAACTGTCTCTGCATAGCTTCTTGATTTTTTTTCTTGATATGTAGTTTTGGAGCTTGAGCCTCTTTCTATCTGATTGTATCCTAGCTTGGACTTGTCATGATGTGGCCTTTGACTATTGATAATGTTTTCCAAAACCTTAGATTTATTCTGCATGTTTTTTTGTTGAAGGTATTTTCTCAATGTGACAATCTCTGCTTCCAAACTTCCAATGATCCTATCTTTTTCTTCCAACCGTTCTTTGAGTGCTTCTTCGATTATTTTGTCTTCTTCAACTCATATTTTTAAATTAGAGATCATATGCTCTAATTCTTTAGAGTTGGAATTTTGTGTTTCCTCTTTTCTTTTTAGTTCGTCCTGTAGTAATTTGTTTTTCTTCTTTTCCCTTTTTATAACATCTATGGAACTCAACAATTCTTCTTTGTATTCAACTTCTACCTCTTCATATTCTTCTTCGGTGTCTTCCTTATCGGAGTCTTATACTTCCATAAATAAAACTCTTTTTGTCTCACTTTCACTGACTTTGTCTTCGTCCGATGATGAGTTGTATTCTTTGGTGCAGAATATTTTCTTGAAGACTTTCTTTTTTGTTCTTTTTCCTTTGTATATTTGTTTGTTATTTGAATCATCTTCTTCATTTTTGTTCTTTTTATTATGAGAACATTTTTTAGCAAAATGATCAATACCATCACAATTAAAACAAGTCAATGGAATCTTACCTCTGTATTTTCCGTTGGTTCCCTTTTTCAATCTTCTGACAAAATTGGCTACTTCTTCATCATCTTCTGAGATGTCACTGTTGTCGTTTCTTATTTTGCCTTTTTCTTGCCCTTTTTCTTTCACTTCTTGGATGCTTTGAATTTTTCTTCTTTTGTAACTAGATTCTCATGTTCAGTTCTCATTTCATAGGATGTGAATATTCCATGTAGTTCATCCATGCTTATTGAATCCAGATATGTTCTTTCTTCTAGTGTTGAGACCTTAGGATCAAATATCATTGGAAGGGATCTTAGTACCTTTTGAACAATTATAGATTCATCAAACACTTCTCCCAATCCTATAATTCCATATATTGTTTCATCAACTCATAAGAAGTAAGTTGCAATATTCGCATATTACTTCATCTTCAGTTGTTCAAATTGACCTCTGTAAGTTTGACACTTTTTTGCCTTGATTTTTGCATCTCCTTCATAGATATTCTAAAGTTTGTCCCAAATATCCTTTGTGGAGATGCAATGCATAACTTTACCATATACTAAATCACCAAGACCATTGAGAAGTGCATATTTAGACTGAGTTTCCTTTTGTTGTCATTTGTTGGCGGAACTGTTGGTTCTTCATATCCATCTACAATTGATTACTAAACCTCAAATCCTTGTGCTTGTACATATGTTTTCATCCTTCTGCTCCAAAATGAATAGTTATATCCATCAAACTATGGTATTCTATTTTTATACATATTGTTGTTCTCCATGATCTACCTTTCAGTGGTTAAATTGATTTCAGAAGGAACCTTGCTCTGATACCAATTGTTGGATTACTAAGAGGGGGGTGAATCGGTAATATAGATTTTTAATCCTTTTAACCATAGTGTGTAAGTGTTATTTATCTTTATGATCAACATATCATTATCATTTAACAAGTGCAGAGTAAATAAACCATGAACCATGAACAATCATACACATACACAGTACACCAGTATTTTTACGTGGAAACCCAATGCGGAAGAAAACCACATAATGTTTTTTCTTATATGTCTTTAAGAATTACATTCATTGGAAGCACTAACTTCCTTTGTTCTTTAGCTACAATTGGAAGGAGGCTCTAACCCCATATATTTCTAGGCTACAACCTAAGGGAAGCTCCAACCCACCAATTCTCTGGATACAACTAGAAGGAGGCTACAACCCCCTATGTTCTCTGGCTACAACCACCTATCCTTGCCCCATCCTGTCACCCTGAAATATAAGTGTCAAATGATGAAACCACCTCCACATTGTCACTATGAGATATACCAATGTAAGCCTATACCAACTTGTACCAACAACCTGTAACAAATTTGTGCCACTGACCTGTAACCAACCTGTAATTGTACTCATCATGTACCAACAAAACCCAACATGTATGTGACCTGTATATGATGCAGCTTGCGTATGTACACACCCTATCTATACTGCATCATGTGTATGTACGCGACCTGTCTATACTGCAGCCTACGTACACCTTCAGAAATATAGGGTTTTCACCTTTTCTGAAACTTCAAACACTTTTCTACATATGTCACATCAACCTGCAACATATCATTGTGTCTTATATGTAGTTGTGCCATGTGCATACATCATCTTACATATCTCTTAACCAAGTGCATCTATATATCTCTAGTCATGTGCCATATATATGTGTACAATCATGAACAATTTTAATAACCCTCACATGGACTAGACATCAAACCCTCACTAATATACAGTCTCACACTACACCAAAAAATTCACAACCACTTCACAACTACAAGCTCTCAACCATGTAACACAAAAACCCTCAACCATATGCCAATAAATACAAGATGTGCCTTAACACTAACAAGATGACCCATCACCCTCTCGCAACATAACAAGACCCAATAGTTGAAGGTCGGGATCAAGACGATCCAGATGATGATACACTCATGACTTTTATCAAAAATAAGAAACAAAAAAAGAAGTGATTGTACATATTTTTAGGACAAATTTTATTAATACAAATTATTGACTATACAATTTTTTATTTTTTTAATTGTGTGTGAACCTTATATGCTTTGTATGCATGTAACTTCTTGATTTCATTTACCTTTAATTATTGTTTTGTTACTTGTTATGCATGATTGGGTATGGGGAAACAAGAGTGGTGTGAGGGGGGGAAGGGGCCACACGAGCTTCCACCTTCACGTGGTTGGTCTTGTTTAGTAGAGAATACATTATTCTTGAAACCAAGAGGAGCTCTCTCATGAGGTATTCCCCTTTAGTATTTCTAGAGAAATGTACATCCTTAATTATTATTCAATCATATAAAGTTTAATTCTCTTTTTAAAATACAAGCTCATTGATGTTTAGTTATTATTCATTCATTTAACCTATTATTGTATTTGACAAATGAATGTCTAAAGGGAAGTCATCTCCACGATCCACAACACATTTCCGACAAGGTTTCTACTACCCATGTTTTTCTAGTCTTTCCTTGGTTGTTTTTTATGTGTCTGGGAGCCTATGAAAAGCAACCAAGGAAAGACTACAAAAAATTGGCAGCACATGAATCTTTGCGAAGATTGGACAACTTTTCTTTCTTTGTGATTTTTGTGTCTATTTCACTGTGAAAACAATTTCCAACCATAAAGATTCATGCAAGCATGTGGATTTGTTTTTTTTTAATTAATTGTTATATTTGTAAGCAGAAAATAGGACAGAGTTAAACAAAATTTTATATATGTATTTTATGTGTTAACAACAATAGATTAACCGTTTATACAAGTTCATATTTTTTTTATATTCTATTGTTTGTATTTGCTTTTTGTAATGGAAGGAAAATCAATTTTTAGTGACAGTAATTCATGATTTACTCAACCTATGTGAATTCACCAAGGGAAAGGACAATAAAGTTGTAATTGCAAGTAACATCATGTATGTATAGTCTTATCATGTCAATGATTTGATCTTTTTTACCTATTGAAGCATCAAGTATGTTTTTCTAAACTAATGCACTTTCTGGTTAATTGAATAGATATGTAGTGGGACAATATCCAAGATTTTTGAGGGCACATTGGAAATTTTTTAAATTGTCGTCAACAAGATTTTGAATTCATGCACGAGACTCACCCTGGAGTGGAGGTGAAATCTCTTAGCTTACAAACCAAATTAGTTTTGGAAAGGGTCATTTTCATTTGGTTTGATTGCATGTTTGGAAAGGGTCATTTTCATTTGGTTTGATTGCATGTTTCTTACATGCTATTGGAACGTAGGTTTTTCCCATGATCACCCAACCAAGCCCTGTAATTAACATTGGATATTCCCTTGTGGACATACTTTGGAAATATATATATCAAAAGTTATGATATACATATGGTATGTTTCATCATACACACTTTGTCTCATTGTAATGGTTATTGTGGAAAGTGGAACTTGATATATGTTTGATTATGGGTTATATGGTGCATGTGGTATATTAAAGTTCACCTGCAATTCCTAAAAATAGATGGATGAAGACATATCCATGTAATAATACTCATGAAGAAATCCCCTTGTAATTTTTCTCACACCCCTATGTCCATGTTCAGTTATACATAGATTGAGTTTATGTGACATTAAATCAATGGTCTACTAATTATACATGACTATATATAATATATATTTAGTACCATGGTATGATTTATAAATTTGACCGACAAATTCATCCCACTTTATAAGTTTTTTAAAACAATTATTGTTAATAGTCCCAACGTCTATTATTTCTCTAAAGAGGGGTTAGTACTTTGGGTTCCTCTACCTTTTTTTAGATGGTAACAACAAAATATTTTCATGCGAATGAATTGGTTGTTTCAACTAACATCAAACTTTCAGAGTCTTCGTTATTTTGAATTTGACGTTGTTTTATGATCCTAAATTGTTATATCAATCAATAGGAATAATTTGAGATAGCTATAAACATATAAGACATAATTAGAGTTGTTCAATATCTTAGTACTAGCGTAGAAAGTTCCATGTGAAATCACATAAGCACACTAGTAACCTATCTTTTGAGTCTGAATAGATCTAAACAGCTAAGAGGGATCAAATATCAAGCCAGAAATTGGGATCAAATAAAGAGCGATAGATCATGTCAGAATGTAATTCTATTGGCTATATGAGGTACCAGTCATTGGGACAGTCATTTCAATACTTTGCATTTTGTATATAAATATTTGTTGCCCTATAATCTAGTCCTGAAATGTTCCCATGATTCTTTATGTATCTTAGGTCCTATAATATTTTTTATTGGTTTTCGTGTAAGTTAGGGACTGTTCTCTCTTCCATTTGTATTTGGTACCTATGTTGTAGGGAAATTTGTTCTATTGTTATGCACAAGCATACTCCCTATGCATATTTTGGATTATTTCGTATGTTGATTCCATGATATTGCTTAATTTACTTTAGTTAATGTGGTGTTTGTTTTTAAAATGAATGCTCTACACTTTTGATTCTAGAATGCAATGCATTATTTTCTAATGTTTAATGGTTTGGGTATCACCAAGTTAACTCTTTGGCTTTTAATCCCTTCAATGAGTGGTTGTTAGCAACATGATCAATGGAAAAAATGTCAAAATATTTGGTCTTCGGAAACTCAGTTGTTCATTACATAAATTTTCCAATCATACATATGTTGCTTTTCTTCTGGTTTACATTACTATTTATAAAATACACACATTAATTTGAAATTTAGTGTTGTTGTATAAGTTGTATTATAGAGAATTTAATAGAACAACTATTTTGATTAATTATGTTAATTCAAATGAGCATTTTGTTGAGACAGGATTGCAGTGGGGTGGGTTTTTTGTATCCTCATTTTTTTCAATTACATGATATTGCACAGCTTTAGTGGGGCTGGCAGTTAAGAACGGGTGTTTCCTCCTAGGAGGTCACAGGTTCAAATCCGAAGAAGTGTACAGTATGTACACCCCCGTAGACTTAAGCAATCAAATCTTTGTGTGGAGTGTTAAAATAATAGATGTGCTCATTTTCACCATAAACAATATCTCTATTGTCACCCAACCATAGGCACACAGCCACCCCCAAGCACTTTAACCTTTGACAGAAAGAATGATTCTAGACAACCACAATACCACCAAGAAAAGTGCACATTCTCCAAGGGTAGCGCACCAGAAAGATAACCCAAGACCACAAACCAAGAACCAATCACTACTGCAACAATTGCAACTCTCCTCCATACTTTCACACCTCTTAGCTTGTATTAGAGAGTGAGTGAGAGTGAACAAATGAGCTCAAGCACCTTCTATTTATAGTGTTTCTTGTCACCTATCTGGGTCGACTTAGCCTTCTAGAAGATAATACTTTAATATTAATTATTTTACCGAGCCGACTTGTCTTCTAAAGTTTTTACACACCTGATTAGGGTTTCTCTAGCTTCCAAAATATTCTATTCTAGTCAAAGTTTATACATGGAGGTTAATACCTCCCTTAGCTACCATAACATCAACACTCCCTCTTAGCTATAGGGTGGTATTCATTGTAATGGTAGAAATATCATAGACACAGGATACCTCATGATCACACATATCAAATCATGAGCAACATCATCACTATCCATCTAGCTAGAAATCACCTCCAACACTGATGGTAGTCTCCATGGAAATCAAGTAGTAGCACACAGCTACTACAATGCCATCGAATAGATCAAAATCGTGTCTATCCATAGTAGTACACAACAATTATCCAGTGGTACACAACCACTCATAGTAGCATACTGCTACTATCTAGTGACACACAGTCACTACCAGTGGAACATATCCACCACAGTAGCACACGGCTACTATCCAGAGACATACAGTCTCCACTACAACCAACTAATAGCTATTCAAGCTATTATCATGCAGTACAACGGCAATCGGATAATAACCTAGAATCAAATCATATCATCATCTACTCCATCTAATTAATCTGGCATGATGTTGAATAAGTCATGTGTTGGTCACACTCTCTCGGAGTGTCTCTAGGATACTAGGACCATTATTTCCACTCTAGTCACTACCTATGAACTCAGGAAGAATGTTTGTCATGTATCTCCCCACTCTGGTCACTACCTGTGAACTCAGGGAGAAGGCCCCCCTCTTCCCACTCTGGTCACAACTGTGAACTCAGAAAGAGTTTCTGCCCTACAGATGTTGAAATCCACACCATGGGATACAAGGACCATTCTTCCCACTCTTGTCACCACTGTGAACTCGGAAAGAATGATTTTCCTAGACCATTTTCCCCCCTCTGGTCACAACTATGAACTCAGGGAAAATGTATGTCATGTACCAATCTCCCCACTCTCGCCACAACTGTGAACTCAGGGAGACAAACCATTCTCCCCACTCTGGTCACGACTGTGAACTCAGAAAGAATAGTTTCCCTAGACCATTTTCCCCCCTTTGGCCACAACTGTGAACTTGGGGAAAATGATTTTCCATGGTATATCAACAATATATCAAACCTTGACCATTCTCCACCCGGATAATGTATTTCTGCTAGCACACTAACTATCCATGATGCCACATATCATCACTCCCTCTCAATTGAGGAAGTCACCTCCTTTGTCTCAACCAAGGTAGGTATCTCCACAAGTCCCAGTTTGTCCCTCAAGTATGCAAACTTTATCTTTGACAGAGGATTTGTCAAAATATCAGTTGTTTTCTCACTCGTGGAGATATATTGGAGAATCACTTCTCCCCTCTGAACTATATCATGAATAAAGTATTACTTGATCTCAATGTGCTTCAACCTATCATGGAACGCGGGGTTCTCTTATAGCTTCACACAAATATGATTATCACAATATATCACAGTTGAATCCAGCACCTGATCAAATAGTCCATAAATCATCTTATGAAGCCATAAAGATTTTGTACAAGCATCACAAGTTGCAATATATTCTACTTTTGTAGTGATGAGTGCAACAAACTTATGTTTTCTGCTATCCCATCATATCATAGCAGACCCCAAACTTAAACATATACCATAAGTACGATTTTTATCATATGCACTTCTTTACCAATCTGAATCAGTAAATCCATGCAGGTGTACATCATTGTTTGAGGCATATCTCAAACCATAATTTATCGTCCCACGAAGATATATGAAGATGTTCTTTGCAGCTATCCAATGTTCATGTCTAGGTTCCACTTGGAACTGGCTCAACGTGTTCACAGCAAAGCAAATGTTTGGCCTGGTATTAACCATATACATCAATGAGCCAATCAAATGTCGGTACAAGGACGGATCCACTGGATTAGAATCAGAGTCTCTCAACTTTTTCATATTTTCTATCATGGGATTTGTCATGTATTTGTAATCCATCATCCCAAACTTCTGAAGGATCTTTACAACATACTTCCCTTTCCTTGGGAATATCTCACCATGCGTATGCCATACTTCTGGTCCCAAGTAATAATGCATGAGACCAAGATCCTTCATATCAAATTTAGAGGCTAGCTCCCTCTTACACTGAATAATGAGAGGCTCTACACCTATCAGAAACAAGTCATCAACATATAGTAGTAGTATCATAGGTGCATTATTCACAACCTTGTAATAAAGGTGTGGATCAGCATTACTCTTGGAAAATCCAAGTCTCTTCAAGTAATTTTCAATTCATGCATACCAAGCTCTTGGAGCTTACTTGAGTCCATACAAGGCCTTCTTTAATTTGCATACATGGGTCTCTCTTTGGTGTACCTCAAAACCTTGAGGTTTCTCTATGTATACTTCTTCCTCTATATGTATACTTGTTCCTCAATTACTCCATTGAGAAAATCAGTCTTTACATCCATCTGATGTAAAATCCAACCCATGGATGTTGCTAGAGATATGATGGCTCTAATAGAGGTGTATCTAGAAACTAGAACAAACGTCTCATCGTAGTCTTCTCCCTCTTTCTGGGAGAACCCTCTAGCCATGAATCTTACCTTGTATTTATCGATACTTTCATCCACTACATGCTTTATCTTGAAAACCCATTTTGAAGTAACTACATACTTCTCTTCAGGTCTAGGTACAATTTCCCATACATCATTTTTCATGATGGATTCATATTCTTCCATCATGGTCTCCGTCCATTCTTTCTGCTTGACTGCTTCTTCAAAGGTGGAAGGTTCTACATTGACAAGACTTGCCATAAGTGTCGCATAACTAGAAAACCTTTTGGGTTTCTTTCTTTGCATGAAGGTGCAACTGGGAGCTTTATGTCCTTCTGCTTCCTTCAAGGTGGATTCAATCCATGCTGGTCTTTTTCTGGTCTCAGGTACAATAACTGGTTCCACAGGTTCATGTGGTGGTTTTGGTTCTTCATTGGGATATTCTGGAGAACATGTATTATCTTCCTTAGTATCTTCATGTTCCTCTTCTTCATAGGATTCCATGGGGTCTTCTATATATTTCCTAAAGGAAATATTTTCATCAAAAGTCACATCTCTGTTAATTTAAATCTTTTGTTGACCTAGAACATAGATTTTGTAGGATTTTGATGATTCACTATATCCAACGAATATGCACGTCTTCCCTGAAGGTTCCAACTTCTTTATTTTGTCCTTGGGAACATGAATATAGATAGGATAGCCAAAGATCCTCAAGTGTTCAACACTTGGCTTATTTCCAGAGAAGGATTCTTCCAGAGTAATGTTCTTCAACATACGATGAGGACTTCTATTCTGAACATATATAGCTATCATAGCAACTTCTTCCCATAGGAACATGAATAAATTATGGTCATTCATCATTGCCTTAACAGACTCCTCAATGGATCTGTTCTTTCTTTCTGCCACACCATTTTGTTGAAGATTATGTGGGACTATCATCTCCCTTTTAATCCCAGTTGCTTTACAAAAGGCAATGAGTTCCTTAGAGGTGTATTCTCCTCCATTATCATATCTCAAAGTATTGATCGTCTTTCATGTAAAGTTCTCCACTTCAACCTTGAATTCTTGAAACTTTTCAAATACTTCATATTTTGTCTTCAATAGGTACATCTATGTCTTGCATGAAAAGCCATCAATGAATGTTACATAGTAAAGAGAACCTCCTAGAGACTTTATTGGCATAGGAAAACAAACATCTAAGTGTATCATATCCAAGATCTCCTTGGATCTATTCTCACTACTTGGGAATGGATTCTTAATATTCTTCCCAAATGCACATCCTCTGCACTCACCTTCATGTATTGATTGTAGTTCTGGAACACCTACAACCATATTCTTTAGGGATGGCAAGGCTTGATAATGAAGGTGAGCATGCATTCTATGCCATATCTCGCTATGATTGAGTTCATCATGTACAAGAACTTGAATATTCTAAACTAGGATTTTGTACAATCTTCCTTCACGAATTCCAATAACTCTAGCATCTTCTATTCTTGAATATTTAGACCATAAAAGTACTTTTCCATCAACAAAGTATATTCTATCTCCTTTTTCTTCTAAACAATAAATAGACACTAAATTCTTTTTCAAACCAGGTACATACAAAACATTGCTAAGATGAACATTGTTACCTTATTCCAATTCGATAGAAGCTTGTCCAATTCCCTTGACAGCATAAGAGTTCTTGTCTCCAAGTTCCACTTTATGAGAGGTCTTATTTTCATTCATGCTTGAGAGATTTATATGGTCACTTGTCATATGTATGGAAGCTCTACTATCGATTAGCCACATGTTTTCCTCAAGAGATCCTGCGAGAGCTTAATAGTAGAAGAAATCTATTTCTTCAGGCTTGGCTTTCTTTGAAGGATGTTCATCATTGGCAACGGACGCATGGTGTTTCTCTTTTCCATTATTTGCTAATTCAAGACACTAGCTCTTGTAGTGACCATATTTATGACAACCAAAACATTTTACCTTTGACATGTCTCTCTTGTGATTATGTTTCTTTCTTGAACCAAATTTCTTCTTACCTCCATGTCTCTTGGACTTTGTTGCATAGGCTTGAGTATTTTCCTCCTTTTGAGATCTTCCCTTTGAGTTGATCCTTGTCTCTTCTTGTGCGCAATAGGTCCAAAGTTATTCAAATGTGGGAAATTCCTTCCTTGTGTTCATGCTTGTAGAGAATGCATCCCATGATCTAGGAAGACCATTAAGTGCAATATTCACAAGCTCCTTTTCTGGAATAAATTCTTCAATGGCTTGTATTTGATCTATTAACTGAGATATCCTCACAAAGCATGAGGCTATAGTTTCATCCTTAGTCATCTTTATGTCATGAAGTTCATTCTTCAAACTCATCACTTTTCCAATATTCTTGACTGCAAAAATATTAGTTAGGGAATCATACATCTTCTTGGATGAGTCAAGATTGGATATATAGGGTATCAAGTGATCTTTGAAAGAATAAACAATGATACTCATAGCATTGATATCATTGTCCTTGAACTTCTCTAATACCAAAAAATTATGAGGTTCCTTCTCTTTTCCTGCTTTAAATTGAGGTTCCATGATATTGCCTTTCACAATGTCTAGGACCTTGTTCTTGGCAAGGATGAGGTCAATCCTTGTCTTACATGCTCTGAAATTTGAAGCCCCTTCTAGCTCGTTTTCTGAATTCATAGAGTAAGTCATGATTGTCATTGACTTTGACTGGTCAAACTTGACTTTGATCCAAAAATTCAACTTTGACGCCTTGGCTAGTTGATGGTACCATGAAGTGTGCTAGGCAGGGCGCACTAGGATGTCAAAGAAATATGTCAAACGCTTCACCAAAAGTGCCTAAACAATTAGGTTAGGGTTTGTTGCAGCTGCAAAATATGAAACCATGGTTGCCACTGCAACTGCAACTACAACTGGTGCTACAATGAGCTTGGCAATGAACTATTGATCTACCTTCCATCTATTAGACTGACCAAAGATAGTGTGGGCCCATAACCTCTTAAAATAATCGATGTGCTTGTTTTCACCATAGAAAATATATCTATTGTCACCCAACCATAGGCACGCAGCCACCCTCGAGCACTTTAACCTTTGACAGAAAGAATTATTCCGGATAGCCACAATACCACCAAGAAAAGTGCACCTTCTCCAAGGGTAGTGCACCATAAAGATAATCCAAGACCACAAACCAAGAACCAATCACCACTACAGCAATTGTAGTTCTCCTCCATATTTGTGCACCTCTTAGCTTGTACTAGAGAGTGATTGAGAGTGAACGAATGAGCTCAAGCACCTTCTATTTATAGTGGTTCTTATCACTTGTCTGGACCGACTTGTCCTTCTAGAAGCTAATACTTTAATATTAATTATTTTACTGAGCTGACTTGTCTTCTAGGATTTTTACACATTTGATTAGGGTTTCTCTTGCTTCCAGAATATTCTATTCTAGTCAAAGGTTATATGTGGAGGTTAATACCTCCCTTAGCTACCATAACATCAACATGGAGGGGGTCCTTTGTCCCACAAACAAGGGGGCTTCATGCATCAATTTGGTGTTTGGATAGGTCATGACCTTAAAATTAGACTACTACTATTATTATTATTATTATTATTATTTATAAAAGATGAATTGAGTGCCCAATATTAGCCTTTAAACCCAGAGAGAATAGTCTTTTAATTCTTGATTTTTCAAGCTATAATCATAGTGTTATTATTTTGTATTATGCAATTAGTTGAACCATTTCAATCTGTCTTTGTTGCTCACACAGATGGATGCTACTAATTTATCATTGTTTGTTTTAATTTGGCTACTTTTCTTATGAAGGAGTTGTCCAATATTCGTGTTATATGTACAATAAATATATCCAAATCTTCAACATTCTAGACCCGTGCTTATCATACTCGGAAAAAAACAACTTAATATGGGAGTAAAAAAAATTTAATCTTATCCATTCTAGCTCCAATTTTGATGGGATTATTTTTTAAATTATAAACATCGAGTTAATTTCTCATGTTAGTAGTTGTGGTGGTTATGTTCCACTTGCTGTTTGATTATGATACTCATGATGCTTTGATTAGATCTATGCTCAAAATGCACGTTTGTGTAAGCTTCTCTTTGATTGGAATTATTTGTGCTTGAGCCCACTCGATGGTAAAACAAAGTAGTTCTTGGTCAGAAACTCTCTCACACATGATGTATCTTTCCATGTGCATATATAAACTACTTTAGTTCGTACCAAATTGGGATACAATGGCCATTATTTGATCTATTCCATAGTCATTGCATTTTTCTAACATACCAATAAAATGCCTTAACTTATTTTTTGTGCTTCCACTTTTATCCATTGAAATGACATTATATTAATTAAATTATGTGATTGAAATAGGGACACAAGACCTTATCTCTATTTGAATTCCCTTTAAGGTAGATTATAATCTTACAACAATCCTTATTATTCTCTACAAGAGAAAATCAGATTCTATTCCACTCTTCAATACCATTGACTAAACCCTAGTTTGAAAATAAGTTTGTTTATGGAGAAATTTCCCTCATCCAAAATTATTTGGAGGAGGACACTGTCAAGTAATCACAAGCTGTCACAATAGAGAACATTCAGGGATTGTATTCTTCATATTCTACCGAATGTAACATGTCTACTTTGAATGCACTCTTTGTAAGCGTTGGAATGGGAGAAAATGTGGACCTGTGTACAAATTTTTACAATCTCAGGATTGGTTTTGTCCAATGACATTGCCCGCAATTATAGAAATTATAACAAGCGTGATAAAGATACTCGTTGGGTTAGCACTGTCTTCAGTATTCAATGTTTTAAAGACGGTGATTAAGTTTTACAACGTTTATGGTGTTCGGCATGTTTGCAATTTCTCATCTCGATTTACATTCAATAAAATTAATGATTGAAATTTTGTTTTTGTGTTGCTTTACTTTTTGGACTCTCTAGTTTTCCCAGGATTAGCCACAACATTAACAAAGGAAACATCTATGGAGTGCATTTTATTCCCCCTTAAAAGGGTTTATCCATCATATGTCAAATTCTTGGCCTAATGCTTATGGCAACAATTGGTTGATAGGGTTGGCCCCACATGATTTCAGAATACAAGGTTCGGTGGTCCTCCACACAACTATCCAACTCTTTCAAGTAAGAGAGTATGGTGGTGTGGCACCAATTTATTGATCTAGTGTAAATTATTAAAACATGAAAATTCCAATGTGTACAAATAAAGCAAGAATATAGAGGACAAGTGGCATGGTGTTGGGTCAATTTCCATAAAGGTGGTGGCATAGGCAATAGTGTGATGTAGGAGTTCATTGGACCACTAATTGCAATTTTGGATGTGAATAAGTCATAAGTAAAATGAGTAGTATGCAACAAAGTAGTTTTGTCAAAATTATATAAATATAATGCAAATATAGAGGATTCTAGGTTGCATGGTGTTTGCCCAATTACTACAAAGGTGGTCTCATAGCTCGCACTGTGATGGAGGAGTTGATTGGACCGTTATTGTAATTTTGGAGGTGCATAAAGTATAAGTAAGATTAATAGTGTGTAACAAAGAAAATATTGCTAATGCAAATGCAATCGCAAATCTTGTTGGTCTGATCCAACTCTGTTCACAATGAACAATGTTACTATTTACGTTTGTATGCATTTTCAAATTCGACAAATAAACATATCCAACGATCTTATAGACTCAGTATTGAGAACCCACAAATATTTTTTTTGTCTTTTAAAATACCCAAAAGTTTATAGGTTTATTAGTATTGAGATTTTGCCTAAGTTTATTTGTACAAAGTCTGAATTTATCTTATGTAGAGGCTGAGTTTGATGCACTAGTTGGTGAAGATCCATTAGGATATTATTTAAGCACCATGGGAAAAGGCCAATCTTGGGTAAATGGGTAGAGCATTGGACGGTACTGGACTTCATATCTTGTGGAAGGTGTCTACCCAAATGGATGTTCTTATGAATGAACATACCAACCTCATAAATGTGACACAAACTATGGCCAATGTTCTCAATGTTGGTGAGTGATTTGTAGTTTGATGCAAGAATTTTTTTAATTGATGTTGTTTTTTATAAATAATGAACTGCACTCTTTCAAGTTTGTCACATTAAGGGTGGATTATGTGAGCTCTGAACAATGGTTAATGGAAGGAATTTGAGATGATTTGAACACTAAAATCTTTCATGGTTTTAGGTACCATGTTCCTCGATCGTGGATGCAACCTTCAGGAAATGTGTTGGATCTATTTGAGGAAATTGGAGGAAACCCTTCTGGAGTTTCATTGATTACAACATTTGTAGATAATGCATGTGTTCATGTATCTAAATCACATTTTGAATCTATCAACTTTTGGTGCCTTGAGACTATTGACCAAGTATAGAAATTACACATACTAAAGGTTCATTTCCAATGTTCCAAAGGACAACAAATTTCGTCCATTAAGTTTATGAGTTTTGGAACTCCATGAGGATTGTCTGGAAGTTTCCAACAAGGGCACTGTCATCCTTTGAATTCTGTTGCAATTATACAGAAGGTTAGTACTCCAAAATCTGGAAAAAAATTCTTAAACTTGTGTACTTGTGCATGTAGATAAACATAATGGTAGGAAGCAACTTTCACATGTGCCAATCCACTCACACATATGCCAACAAAAGTATTCTATAAAATTGAAATATAAGAAAGATCCCAGATCTACAGAGCTTTATACTACTGAGTATTTGAAAAAGGCTACTAACATGGCTTGATGTTTGAATGACATGTTGAGGTTTTCCTTTACCCTCCTCTATATGAAACATGATCATAATCCTTCTTCTCTCATTCATATTCAAATTAGGACTTGTTTTCAATCAATGTCATCATGTGAGCTAAGTGACTAACCTGCAAAATTTAAAAGGAGGTCCTCTTCAAATCAACCCTTTAAAAACCTTGGAGGTACCTATCCATACTAAGGCACTATATAGAATGTCAAAACCTTTACTTGGAACAATTATTGCCAATGAAGTTACAAGAATAGTAAAATCTGAAATAAAATCATGCCATATAAACAGTGAACTAACCATGATTGTATCATCTCATAAATAAGCCTGGGCACAAAACAACTTCAACTATCCCCTACATGCCTTTCGTCGAATATATATATATATATATATCCTACAAAATGATAGATAGTCGTTGGACCATGGATGAACACTTTCGTCAATGTTTCGACAAACATGGCTCTTTTTATCCCCATAGAAAACGTCAGACAAGTTCTCATCATTTTATCGTCAAACGTTTATCAAATTTTCGTCGAAGTTTTGTCATTGTTTCGTCGAAGGTTTTTCAATGTTTAGTCGCATGTTTGTCAATGTTTCATCACATGTTTGTCAATGTTGTGTCGAAGGTTCGACTAACATGTCCTTTTCTTCTGAGACAGAAAACGTCAGACATACAACCATCTTGTCATTTTTTTGTAGAAAGTTTGTCAATGTTTCATCGAAGGTTTGTTACTTTTTCGTCGTGGGTTTGTCACTCATATGTCAAAATTTTGTCACTTATTCGTTGAAAGTTTGTCACTTATTCATTGAAATTTTGTCACTATTTCCTCAATCTTCCAACTAACAAGCGACTACCAAGTGATGTGAGTGTGCCAAACTGATTGGGGCACGTTTGTCGCTCTTACAATGAGATGGTTTGTCGGTAGTGCAATGAACTCTTGAATGTCATAAGTGCAACGAAGTAAACGTGACAAAAAATGATTGTTTCTTTTGTCGTACTTGTGACAATGTGGCGATGAAAATGTGTCGGTAAATCGTCGAAAAAAGGGCACAATGTACCAGTGATTTACACTTGTTTCTAATGACTCACCATACTATATGTACCATTACATCGTGCACTACTCAGGCGCACGCAAAACCAAAATGGCTCACTAGCCTATATGTGCAACTACAAATGGGGTTTGGATTAGGGACATTACAATGAGTCTACTCTTCAATTCATAGAACTTTTTTGACACTTGTCCAACCAATTCCAAGGTCAAATGTTTCTTCAACAAGGCAATCAATGGCGCCAAAACCAATGAGTAAGATTCAACAAAATTACAATAGTAGTTAGCCAAACCAAGGAAACTTCTTACCTCATACATTTTTCTTGGCTCCTCCCATTCCTCAATGGCCCTTATCTTTGTAGGATCCATGAAGATGCATCCTTGGCATATCCAACAATCTAAGAATGGACTTTTGGTCTGCCCAAATGTTATAGCAATTTTTGCCACACTTCATGCATCTTGCTTTGATGGCCTTCCATTTCCCTCTGTAGTCTCAAATCCCCCATTTTTCTCATTCAAAAGTAAAAAATTCAAACTTTTGTGAATATGCGTGGACTTAGTTAGACAACTCATGTATACACAAGTTGCTCCATTACAGACCATGTACATCAAGTTTTGTGCTCAAATTTAAAAACATTCTTAGTTTTCCATGCCAAGTCATGGGATCCATGATCCTTGACCTTCCATATCTTAGAAACGCTCTGATTTGACCCTTCAATTCCATTTGGAGGCTATAAATTGAGCCATATACAAGCCATGAGCAGGATTGTTGTTGAAAGCAAATACACTCTAGAGAAATTTCACTTCATATTGAGTCAGCATCCCTTTGTCCTTTAAGTATGAAATTTTCTTATGCTTAGCCCCCAAGCTCTCCCCATTTTGTGAAGGAGGAACTTGATTAATCCTAATACTTATGAGCTTGCCTTTGTGGAGGATTGAAGTGGTGAAGGCCCAGGTGGAGGGACTTATTTTCTTGATTCTGATATGTGCCTCTTCAGAAGTTTGTCACCTATGAACTTTTGTTGATTACATTAATAGAGATACTATGTTCTCGTCCAATTATATGTTGCAAATATTTATGCTATTTTCCATGGGTAGATTTGTTATACATGTTAATGGATTATGCTAGTTTGCATGCTAACATTTTATATACTCTCCATATGTTTGTGTATCTTGGATGTTGAGGACAAGTTGTAGGTATAAAGCATTAGATCGTGAGCTCGACATAGGTATTCTACAGACATCCGAAAGACGTAGGATTCTAGCATTTCTTTTGTTGGCATTTCCATTTGTCTAGCATACTTGAGATTGGAGTTGATTTATGGGTGTCATTCCATATGTTGTGGATTTACCCAAAGCCATAGAGAGTTAATTCCTCGTAACCCCAAAGATACACTTTGACTTCTTCAAGTACAATTGATTCTCCCTTGATACCTTAAATACCTCTACCAAGTGTTTTTTTATGGTCTTCCATGTTCTCACTGAACACTATAGTGTCATCTAAATAAACAACCACAAACTTGTCCAAGAAATTTGTGAACGCCTCATTCATCAGCGTGAAAATGCCCATTCACTGGGCTGTTGAAAACCTCTTCACCCTCCAAATCCTGCAACCCATATGTGTTGTTGGAGAAAATCTCAGAGATTTTAAAGGGGTCGATCCAGAGGGCGTCGAACTTGCTGTGCTTGCCTTTATCCTGTCTGGGTGCGTCCCACTTAAATACCAAGTCCATGATCTCGAACTCCTTTTTCCTGACCTTTCTATCAAAAGCTTGTTTGATCTTATGCTAATGACTATAAGTTGCGTCCCTCACTTGCTCTCTGATCTGCTGCGCTTCCACTATCTGATGAATTCTTCTGATCATATGATTTGGTTCTCCCTCGTAGTCTTGAAAGAACTTCGCCACAGGTAAGGCAATCTGAGTAGGGAAAACCGCCTCTGCTCCATAGACTAGTTGAAATGGCGAAGTGCCCAGAGACTTCTTCATTGTGACACGATCGGCCCACAGAGCAAATTTCAACTTTGAATCCCAGGCTCTTTTGTTATCCTCTAACAATCTTTTGATGATCTTTATCAGGATTTTGTTAGAGGATTCCGATAAACCATTGCCCTGGGGATAGTAGGGGGTGGAGTGAATTAGCGAGATCTGGAACTGCTCACAGAACTTAATTAGAGGTTCAGATTTGAAAGAAGCAGCATTATCGGTGACGGTCCTGCTGGGACAGCCAAATCGGGCTATGATATCCCCCAGGAAGCTGATAATTACTTTGTGTGATGCGCTTCTGGTGGGGACAGCTTCTATCCACTTGGTGAAATAATCTGTTGCAGTCAGGATCCATCTGTGCTGACCACTTGAGGGAGGATGAATTTCTCCGATGAAGTCCAACCCCCACTACTGAAAAGGTGCCGAAGCTACTATGGGTTTTAATGGCAACGATTTGAGTTGTTGCTTTCCTAAGAACCTTTGGCATTTGATGCAAGCTTTGATCTCCCTACAAACATCGGGGAATAAAGTGGGCCAGTAATACCCAGCTCAGAGTATCTTGTGAGCTGTGGTCTTCCAAAAATGATGACCTCCGCAAGGCCGCTATGAAAATCAAACGTAACCTTTTGGGCCTCATGTGGGTCCAGGCATCTCAGAAATACCCCTAGAGGGTCTTTCCAGTATAAGGCTTGATCAATGAGGCAATACTTGACCGCCTTGAGCTTTAGAGCCCTTGCTTTGCTTTTTCCCATTCCATTGGGGGGCTTCAATTCTTGGAGAAAGTACAAGATATCCTTGTACCAGGAGCATGTTGCTAGGGACAAGGCACCCTGAAAATTCTTGTTGGATGACTCAGCTTTCTCATTGATGAAGCTAATCCCTAAGGCTTTGCAATTAGATTCAGCCAGCAACTTGGCCAAACCCTACCCCTTTATCAACTTGGCGGGCTTAATCTCCAGATCAAATTCTAGGATCTTGGCAATCCACTTACCTCTTCTTCTGTCTATGTCAGGATGTATAAGAATGTCTTTCACAAAGGTTGAAGGAACGTATGCAGTGATTTTCGAGTGCAAGACATAGACTCTGAAAGCTTTGAGAGATTTCACTAAGGCATAGGCCTGCTTTTCCATGATCTCGTATCGGACTTATGCATCTCGCAATGCCTTGTTGAAGAAGGAAATGGGCTGCTCTCATCCTTCCTCATTTCTCTGCAACAAGACCGTTGCTACTGTATCACAGGAAACAAAAGAAAAAATCAGGAAATCTTTGGAATAATCAGGACTGATTAGCACAAGCGCCTCAGTCAATGCCTTCTTTATTTGAATAAAATATTCCCTGGGTTCAGCAGTCCATTTTACTTCATTTCCCTTCCTGAGCATGGTTGTGATATGTTTCACCAATTCAGCAAAATTTGAGACGAATCTCCTCAGAAAATTTATCTTCCCCAAAAAGGCCTGAACTTCCTTCTTAGACCTGGGAAGTGACAGGTTATGAAGTGCTTCTACCCTACTAGGGTCAATCCTTACTCCCTCTGCTGACACTATATGGCCTAATAGCTTCCCTTCTTTCATAGCGAACAAAGATTTCTTGGGGTTTAAAGATAGGCCAAACCTCCGACACTTCAGGAAAACCTTCTTCAAGTGGCAGCAGTGCTCCTTATCTGTCCTAGAGAAGACCGTGATGTCATCTAGATATATTACCACAAACTGGTCCTTCTCTCTGATGAAGGCTATGTCCATGGCCCGCTGAAATGTTGCTCCTACATTCATCAATCGGAAAGGCATTTTGGCATACATGAATGTGCCCCAAGGAGTGGTGAAGGTTGTTTTTTCCCTGTCCTCAAGCATGACTGATATCTGATTGTAACTGGAGAAGCCATCAATCATGGATATTCTAGATGCACCAATGACCTTATGCAATATGTGTTCCATGTTGGGCAGGGGATAATTGTCTTTCCTTGAGCTTCTGTTCAGGTTCCTGAAATCAACATAGAGTCTGATTTCCCCACTCTTCTTTCTTACCGAAACCAAATTGGCCACCCAATCGGAATATCTCAAGGGGACAATGATTTGGGCATCCAGCAGCTTCTTCACCTCTTTCTCCATGACATGTAGCAACATGGGATTTATCTGTCTCAGCTTCTGCTTGAATGTCTTAGCCTCTCCTTTCAGTGGGATCTTGTGCTCAATGACAGATGTGTCATACGTATTAAGGTCTTCGTAGGTCCATGCAAACACATCAGCAAACTCTCTCAGCAACTCGGTATATTCAATCATCTGCTCCTTGGTCAAACTCCTTGACAGCTTGACAAACTTAGGATCTTCTGGTGTGCCAATGTTGCACTCGGATGTGTCAGCATCATCACCCGAAACTCTTCCCTTTATTGCCACATCATTCCCATCGAACAATCTTTCTAATGGGACTAGTCCCCTTGGAATGTGATTGCCAGGCAGCTGAATAATGTCATGCTTTGCTATTTTACTCGGCAACTCACCCCCATTAAACCCTTCCTCAGAGATGGAATCTTGATCGATATGCAGCTCTGAAAACTCTTCGATAGTCTCCAAGAATTTCTTGATCTCAAGATCATCCTCAAACACCTTCCAATGCTTGACATTGTCAGGTATGGAGGGCCTGTATTTTACTTCTACATCATACCTCAGTTTGGGTGGCAAGGGTACCTTGAAAATGCTTGCTGATGTAGCCAAGGAATCTACCACTGTGTTTTCTTCTCTTGGGATGAAAGAAATGTTGAACGCTGACAAGAAAATGTCAATTAGGTCCCATACCTCATTTCTATAACTCCTGAGTCGAGGATGCTTGGCCTGATAAGCGCTTCTGACCTACTGGACTACCAACTCAGCATCTATGAACACTGCTACCTCCTGGATTCCCATTTCCCTTACGGCTCTTAATCCTAGTATAAGAGCTTCGTACTCTGCCACATTGTTGGTAGCTTTGAATTCTAATTTGTATGACAGAGATGTGGTCTCTTGAGTAGGTGACATAAAAACCACTCCAGCTCCAGCGCCTTCTCAGGAACAGGCTCCATCAAAAAACATTTTCCAGATTGGGGTGATGGAGGGAGGAACTTCAGGGGAAACAGTGGGCTGCTTTTTGAGTTTCAGAGGAGTCTCGGGGGCATCAGTGAGCTGCAGTAAACTGGAGCCTAAATCAGTGTCCAAGGCAAAGATGGGATGATTGGTAGGGTTGGCTTCATCACTGATTATGTAGGTCAGTTGGGCTTCCCTGTATAGTCTTCTATGCTCCCCTCCGAACACTGGGATGATAGCATACGTGAGGTCCATCTGTAATGTTCCTCCAAGTCTTTTAATCCAAGACCTTGACAACAGCATGTCGAACTTGGGAGGAACATCAGCTACCACAATGTCCATGACCACACTCTTCATGGGTAGTTGAAATAGAGAAACCACCAGGTCCTTGATGACTCCTAGATATTGCACCCTTCTTGAATCAAAAGAGTATAAATCATGATAGGCCCTGGTCACTTCTAATCCCAGCTCTTCCATTACCATTTTGGGCATAAGGTTATGGGAAGCCCCTGAGTCCATGAGGCAGTTATGCAGCACTTTATCATGTATATTCAGGGAAGTGTAGAAGGAGGGGATGAATCATCTCTATCCTCTACCATGGGCCCTAAGACGACTGCAGGTTTTTCATCTTGAAGGTTTATTGAGTCAGAGGGGGGCTGGGGGAATTCAGATTGTAGCAACTTGGAGAGGGACCTTTTGAAGTCTTCATTTTTAACTAGCTCAGAGAGAGGTACAGGAATCCTAATCTTCTGAATCTCATGCTCAAAATTGGAGGGGGGAGGTTTAGGAGCTTCTCTTACCTCAGTGACAGGCTCTTTGGCTGCTGGTGAAGCACTCTGAGTCTTCTTTTATTTAGGTTTGATAGGCCTATCCGCTATGAGGGGCTAGTCTGAGCTGTCAAAGTCTCCTTCTTTCTTCCTTGACCTAAGATTCTATCTGTTAGAAGTATGACCGGCCCTTTCTTCCTTTCCTAACTCATGGATCTGAATGTTCATCAGGGATTTTTCATACGCAGACTGAGTCAAATGGGGAAAAGGAGGGGTTTCTTCAATACAGTGAATTTCAGGGCCAAACTTGTCTATCTCCTCTCTTTCCTCATGATCAACTAGGTTGTTTTGGAGGGGGGTTTGAACCCTTTGATCTTCTCTGTCCTTTCCCCTATGTTCCCTCGGGAGGACCTGAGGTATATTGTTAGCAGGTCGTCTGAAACCTCTATTATCAGTGTTTAGGGGATTTCTGTACATGGGCTTCCCCTCTAATTCCCACCTTTCTATCTTGGCAGCAAGCGATTTTATTGCTCTAGCTGTCTCATATGTCTGATGGGGCAGGGGAGAGGAACTGGATGAGGAAGTTTCAGGCCTGTTTTTGGACGTATTTCTATCACCAGCGTTCCTGAGTTGGTTGACAGCCAGTATGTTGGATTCTACCTCCACGGCTACGTCTTACATGTGGGCCAGGGTAGTAGCTCTTCTCTCCCTTAGCAGTAGGCAAAAATCAAGATCGAAGGTGCTGGATTAAGTGATCTTTGCAGAGGCTTCAGAGGGTTTTATCTCAGCAAGAATTTTGTTGTACATTTTATTAAATCTCTTGGAGAAGTCAGAAACAAACTCTCCTTCCTTTCTCTTCAACGACCCAAACTCTGTCATGTAATACATGAAGTCTTTTTTATCTCCCCACTGTCTCAAAAAGGCATTATCTAAAGCTCTAATCCCATCAATCGATCCAAGAGGCAGGGCCTTGAACCATTTTCTAGCCTCTCCTTGGAGACTATGGATAAAAATTCTCATCCATACGTCTGTGTGCATGATAACATTATCATCCGTGAAAGTGTAAAACGTTGCTAGGTGCTCTTCTGCAGCTATGTCCCCCTCGCCTATAAACTTGGGCAGTTGTTTAAGGTACCCGTCTGCTAGGAGGTTATTGAGAGGTTGTGGTAGCACGAGGGGAGCATACCTAGCGGCTATGATGACCTCTATTTCGGTCATAGGGAGATTTGCTCCGGCCATAGGAATATTGGGTGGAGGAGAACTCGGAGGAGAAGGAGTTCGCGAAGGGGCTACCAGGAATGAATCTCGGAGTGGGGTGGGAAACAAGAGGTGATTCAAGGAGAAGGCTAACGAGCTCAAGTCGGCAGGTGCTCCTTCTTGTGCAGGAGTGGGGAAATCTTCTGTGGTCGTGGGTCTACGCCAAGGTACAGCTTCAGAGGAGAGGGGAGTGACAAGGATTTCTCCCTCCAATCCCAGACCAGTAGGGGAAAACTCAGCAGGAAAACTCCCAAAATTCAGGAAACGGGAAACTTGTGAAGGAGGTCTATCAAGAAATTGAGGGGGAGAAAACGGAGTTCTTACAGAAGGAGATGGGGGATTACCTATTTCGACGGTGGAAGCTTCTTCTTCAGGGGACTTTCCTTTTCTGAGAACCACCTCTGGATCGGTTTCAAGTGTAGCTAGGGGCAACTATGGATGAGACCATGTGTGTCTGCCTCTAAAAGCCACAATTGATAGAGCAGGTTCTCCCCAGCGGATTTGTCACAATGGAGTCACCAGGTGCACAGCAGCAATCTTGATAATTCTGATATCTGATGCACCTTCAGAATCAGCGAATCGTTGTCGTTCAATCCCAGGGAAAATATTCAACTTCATCCCCGGCAACGGTGCCAGAAATGTTAGTGCTAGAAGTCGCTCCTAGATTGCTTGCAAGAGCAGAGCCCAACGCCCATCAGTTTTTATGTCACGGTTTGATAGATGGGTGATCAAATGGGTAGAGACTCAAACAGGTATCGCTTCAAAATAGGAATTGTTTCTGATAACAAGGAACAAAGGAGGTCTTGACCCAACTTCAGTCAGGAAATTGATTTAAGGATGGGTAGGCAGAAGCCTTGGGAGAAGGATGAACAAACTATCTTAGGCAATAGGCCTTTCGGTAGTTCGTAGAGGAAAAACTCTGAATACAAGATCCGCTTGGTTCAGAGCTTCAAGAAACTGAAAGGAAGACTTGACTGGATCCTCCAATTCCAAGTCGCTCAGCGCTGAGAAAATCACAAGAACTGATCAGAGACAACGTAACTATTACAGTGATCCATTACAACATCATCCTATAACAGGTACAACTCGACTGGATCCTCCAATTCCGAGCTGTTCTAACACAGTGTAAACAGAGACGTGAAAGAAACTGGCATCCATAAGGCGAGAAGTCTCAAAAGTTCATGCATAACCAGAATAACAGTGCTTCATTAAAACTTTACAACTGGGAACTCTGCTCAACCATCGATCCTTTTCAAAATACAAAGACTGAGTTTATATATACTCAGAGAAAACCGCCTAACAGAGGCG
Source organism: Picea engelmannii (assembly GCA_009831015.1). Classification (NCBI taxonomy): domain Eukaryota; kingdom Viridiplantae; phylum Streptophyta; class Pinopsida; order Pinales; family Pinaceae; genus Picea; species Picea engelmannii. The sequence continues at coordinate 1,487,750 of ML778754.1, forward strand.
TGCTCAGTCGCCCAAGGCTTGGTGTCCCTTCAGTCAAACTCGTACTGATATCTTTCTTTAAGTGCCACCTTAACTACGCATGGCTCCTGTAAGGAGGGTAGTTGAACCATTAAGTGTTGGGCTAGCGTGCGCAGACTTCTCTGTTGAGTTGAGGACTTCGGCATGGCCTCTTTGAGAAAATCGATACACAGGACTTTCTCGGGCAGACGGTTTTCCAGACCCTCCATCCCTCACTTAATGAATGAAAGGAGGTTTCAACCACCCGCTCTTGCTGTCATTTACTCCAGGCGAGAAACAATATGGAGATCAGATACGATGGTGCTCGGAGACCGTGACGATCCTCTCTGTAACTGAACTCGGCACCTTCGGCCTTCTTTTTGCAGCTCCTTCCTTTCCTCAAGTGACCATGGGCTGTGACTCTATGCTTTCGGCGTTCACAAATATGAAAGAGCTAATCTTTGTTGCTTGAAGTCGCGATGAGCGATATGCTGAGAAGGCCTAATCTGGAACCACGTGTCCCTCTGAGATATGACGGTTCTAAACTCATCCGACGTTGCAGTGGGCCCCAGGTCCTGAATGCTCTCGCTACTTCGCGTACTGGGATATGATGGAGCTATTTTTTGCGCGTTGGAGTTGCGATGAGCGAGGCGCCGAGATGGCTCTACTTGCTGCCAGGTGTTCCCTCTAGATGGACGGCTAAAAACACTTCGGCGATACTATGAGCCTGAGTCATTAATGCTTTCGGTACTTCGCGTCTCGCGGCTGGGAGGAGGCTAGTCCTCGTTCTTCAAAGTCACGAAGGGCGAGGAGGCGATGGAGCCAGATCATGCGCCACGTACTTCTCTGGGATGGACGGATGAGATCTTTTTTGGTGATATATAAGCGCTATCCATCGCGCTAACCTGGGCGCAACTCTGCTAACCGCGATTACCCGCCGACCGTTGATCTGCTCTATACATGGATCCTGGTCGTTGATGACATACTTTGCCCGCTCACTTGATTGGAAGTCGAAAAATGAGATTTTTCCATGCTGCGCTCAGGCGCTTCTCGTGTAACTTGCAGACCCGAATGCTCTCGATCCCAAGACAATAATTATCGCTAACACCATCCTTCACCCCATGTGCGCCCTTCTCCTCCTCAAGAATGTGCCCAAGTGCCTCCAAACCCTCATCCTCTCTTCTCTTCGCTTCCTTCTCCTCACCCAAGTCTCTCAAGTGAGAAAGTGAATAATGAGCCTCTTCTTTACCCTTTTGTCTCCTTTAGCCTCCCTTGGCCAAGCCCTAAAATATCAATGGCCTAGATCCAATCTAGCCAAGTCTAATCAATGGGTGAGATTTAATATCAAAAATCTCACTTAGAAAACCCACTTTCTCAAGTTTCCTTAGTTTGCTTTATGTCTATTAATTTAATTCACCCACAAAGTGAATTAATTGTCACTTTATGACTTAAGTGACATATTTCACTTTTGACTTAAATCTCCTAGGTCAAAGTGAAATGAGAACATAAAGTAAAGTATTAAGGGTAATAGTTGTTGATATTATGGTAGTTGCGGGAGGTATTTACCTCCACATGTAAACCTGACGAGAATAGAATATTCTGGGAAGCAAGAAGAAACCCTAATTAGTTGGATAACAACCCTAGAAGACAAGTCGGCTCAAGTGGATAAGTTGTATTAGGTTATTAGCCTCCAAGAGAAGAAGTTGGCTAAAGGAAATATTATATACTAAGTAAATAGGCACCCAGAATGAGAAGTCGTCCCTGGCAGTCTACTAGATTTAGTATAAATACAGGAGGCCAGTCTTCATTCTGGTAAGCATTCTCAGAACTGCACTAGCACACTTGTGCGCACTGCAGTTGGGCAGTTTTGTGCGCAAGTTCTGGAGAAGTTGTTGCCGCCGGTCTATAGTCTCAGTCTTCTCTGGGTTTGGACTTTCTAATCAGTTTTGTTATTCTTGCTTGGTGCGCTATCCTTGGAAAGAGGTGCACTATCCTTGGAGAGAGGTGCGCTATCTTTCTTGGCTATCTAACCTAGGGTTTGCTTCTGGAATGATTCTCTGTCAAGGTTAAGGTGCTCGGGGGTGGCTTCAGCCTATGGTTGGGTGACAATAGTGATATTGTCTATGGTTAAACGAGCACATCCATTATATTCTAACAGGTTATGGGCCCACACCTCTTTCATTCAGTCTAACCACTAGAAGGGAGCATAACCATAAGAATAATAAGCTCGTTGAAGAACTGTCGCTAGGGTTTCTAGCAGGAGCAGTTACGAAAGCACTACCGCTAGGGTTACTAGCAGGTGCAGTTGTAGAAACCTTAACCCTCTCATTAAGGCACCTTAAGTGAAGGGATTGACCTAATTTCTGGATAGACTAGTGCGCCCTAGCCTAGTGCATCCCCTGATACTCTCAGCAAGCTAAGACGTAAGTTTCAGTTTTTGGTCAAATCTAGGGTTGACCAAGTCAAAGTAGACATGACTTACTCTATGAAGTCAGAAAACAAGTTAGAAGGGGCTTCTAACTTCAGAGCATGGAAGACAAGGATTGACCTCATCCTTTCCAAGAATAAAGTGTTGGATATCATGAAAGGAAAGATCGTGGAACCATAGTTTGAAGAAGGAAAAGAGAAGCAACCTCGGAACATTGCAGTTTTGGAGAAGTTCAAAGACAATGACATCAATTCCATGAGTATCATAGTGGATTCTATAAAATACCACTTGATACCCTACATCTCCCATCTTGATTCATATAAGAAGATGTATGATGCCCTAATAAACCTCTTCTTAGTCAGAAACATTGGACAAGTAATAAGTTTGAAGAATGAGCTCCATGACATGAAGATGAATGATGATGACAGCATAACATCATACTTTGTGAGAATCTCTCAGTTGAGAGATCAACTACAAGCCATTGAAGAGATTATTTCAGAGAAGGAACTGGTAAATATAGTACTCAATGGTCTTCCCAATACATGGGATGCATTTTTCGCAAACATGAACACAAGGAAGGAGTATCCCACGTTTAAAGAACTTTGGACTTTTTGTGCACAAGAAGAATCAAGAATCAGTGGAAAAGAGAAACCCCAAGAGAAACACAATGATCAAGCCTTCACAGCAAAGTTCAAGAATTTCAGGAATAAAAAGAAGTTTGGCTCCAGGAGGAAACCAAATCAAGAGAAAGATATGTCAAAAATACAATGCTTCAATTGTCGAAAGTATGGTCACTACAAGAATCATTGTCCCGAGTTAAAGAAAATGAAGGAAACACACAAAGCATCGGTGGTCGAAGAAAGGGAACCCTCAAAGAAAGCCAAGCAAGACAAAACATACTTCTTCTTCTAAGACAAGGTAACAATACTCTTTATAGTTCTTGTACATACCATGTTTTGCATATCTATTTCTAGAAGATAATATGTTCAAAGAGAAACTGTACCTATGGAAGAACAACAAGATAAGGATTGCTATCACAATGACCACAAGTCGGGCAATACACATGAAATGATGAAGTACATCAACAAACCCTAGTAACAAATCATGTTGAAGTTATTACATAAGTAACAGCTGCAAGATAAGCCGAAATCATAATCAAACTTGAAGAAACCTAGAATCAGTAAAAATAGAAAGAAGTCAGCGATCAAGAGGAAATTGAAAAAAGGACTTATGACACTTTGTAGAAGGCAATAAGGATGAAGATGGAGGCATGGGCTCTCTTAGATGGAGGGAGCTGATTATAGAATTCCAAAAGATGAGCATGCACTCATGCATGAAGTAAGGATTAGGAAAGAGCTAATCCTAAATAGTATGATCCATTGAAGATGATAAAGTATCTTTCCATGGTAGCAACCATGAAAAGCAGCACGTGTTCAAGTGTGATTTTAGAAGAAGTCTTCTTCGAAAAGAAGCCTTAAAGTATACTTGGTTGTCCATACACATCCATGATCCTATGATGAAAGAAAGGAATGGAATCTTCAGGGCATGGAATATATAGAAAACTCCATGAACCCAAGAGCTAAAGAGAAACATGAGGAAGAACATGAAGATTCCAAGAAAGAAAGAAAATCCAGAACAACCAGTCATTGTATCGAAAATCACAAGACTACCAGCCTGATATGAACTCACTAAAAGCAATCAAGCAGAAGAACTGAAAGTTGTGATGAAGAACAGTGTATAGAAGACTTATGAATGTAAGCATTATGAGATCCAGAACTAGAGGTTCTCCCAGATGGAGGGAGAGGACTAAGATGATAGCATATTCCAGACATGCCTCTACCTAAGACATTATACCATCTGCAATATCCATGGGTTGGAGTTTACATCAGATGAATGCAAAGACTGTTCTCTAGAATAATTGAACAAAGAACGTATGTAGAACAACCTCAAGGCTTTGAGGTATATCAGGAAGAGACCTTTGTATGCAGATGGAAGAAGACAACTTGGTAGAGAACCTCCAATGCACAGCAGAAGCGTGGTGAAAAACTTTCTATAAACAAAGATATTGTATCAGAATGGTTATTTAGAAGCTCAGGATGATGGATTGTTAATCCATGACAAACCCTCATGATGGCAGAAGAAGTACCACTTGGATATGTTCCAGTTTGACCCTTGCCATGATGTTATGAGCTAGTGGGAAACAAAAGATGAATCCAACAATGATATACTATATTGATCAGAGCTACATGAAGCCTTCAGAGAAAACCAGTGTTCCAGAAAGACCAAAGTACATTGAGATCAAGCATTACATTCTCTGTGATGAAGTCCAGAAAAGAGAAAGTGGTTCCCCAATATATATCTCCACAGATGAGCAGATAAGCAGACATTTTGGTAAAGCCTTTGTCCAAGATGAAAGAGTTTGCGTACTCAAGAAATAGTTGGAGCTCGTGGAGACAACTTCCTTATTGAAAAGAGAAGAGATGACTCCCAGATTAGGAGGGAGCACTGATGTGTTATTGATTTATGGACAGTCATTTTTCAGTTCGAAAAATGGTCCAGGATGAGCAGTTCCTTTCTAGTTCGGAAAGTGGTTTGAGATTTCTAACGGATGGGCATTTTCCAGTTTGGAAAATGGTCCAGATCGAACGGTCATTTTTGTAATGAAAATGGTTCGATGGACTGTTGATGTGCCATAGATAGGGATTCCCCTTGTGGTTAACATGGGGAATGGTCTAGGACAATCTCTCTTCTTGACGGTCACTCTCAGTAGTGGTCAAGAAGACTGGTCCGCCTCACCGGACAGTCATTCTTTCGAAGCTCACAGTTGTGAGCAGTTCCGAAGAATGGTCTGTTTTGGAGGTTGGTGCAGGACAGTCATTTCCTTAGGAAATGGTCCAGACAGTGATTCCCTAGGGCAGATTCATTCTCTCCAGGTTGCACTTTGTTTAGTGCTGGAGGAATGGCCCGGATAGGTGAATGGTCCAGGCTTAGAAATCGGGACATTTATTCGTCCTTGCTTGAGAAGAATAGTCCAGATAGCTCATCATTGATGTTTTACCCTATGAGGGCAGATGCTCTTCCAGATCTCACGGATGTGAGTGGAAGAATGGCCCAGATGATTCAGTTTATATCAGAACAATGTTTTATGTGCAGGTTGACATCTGATGATATGATTTGTTATGGAGACTGTATGTCTCCGGACAGTAGATGTATGCTACTATGGTGGATGTGTTCCACGGATTGTGACTATATGTCACTGATCAAGTATCTGTGTGTTACTTGGTGTGGTAGTATACCACTAGATTGTAGTTGTGTACTACTATGGATAGACACAGTTGTGTTCTATTGAATGACATTGTTTTGATTGCCTTGAAGACTATCAATAGTGTTGGAAATGATTATCAACTAGATGGATGATCAATGGACAGAGATTCCCCAGACGGAAATGGTCCAGGACATTTATTCTTCTAGGACATTTGTCCGGATTAGAAGAATGGTTCTCGTGTCACTCTGTGGAGTGAGTGACTTAGCCAGCATCATGTATGATTACTCATATGGAGTATGGTTTCGAGAGATGATGTAGTTGATGACACTAATAGTAATGATGGTGCTCATGATGAGATAGTTTATACGACTATGTTGATGTTACCGGGTGAATGGTATGTTTGTGCTCAAGACCATTACCTTCAATACCTCCCTAGCTAGGAGGGAGTGTTGATATTATGGTAGTTGCGGGAGGTATTTACCTCCACGTGTAAACCTGACGAGAATAGAATATTCCAGGAAGCAAGAAGAAACCCTAATTAGTTGGCTAATAACCCTAGAAGACAAGTCGGCTCAAGTGGATAATTTCTATTAGGTTATTAGCCTCCAAGAGAAGAAGTCAGCTAAAGGAAATATTATATACTAAGTAAACAGGCACCCAGAATGAGAAGTCAGGCCTGGAAATCTACCAGATTTAGTATAAATACAAGAGGCCAGTCTTCGTTCTGGCAGGCATTCTCATAACTGCAATAGCACACTTGTGCGCACTGCAGTTGGGCAGTTTTGTGCGCAAGTTCTGGAGAAGTTGTTGCCGCCAATCTATAGTCTCGGTCTTCTCTGGGTTTGGACTTTCTGATCAGTTTTGTTATTCTTTCTTGGTGCGCTATCCTTGGAGAGAGGTGTGTTATCTTGCTTGGCTATCTAGCCTAGGGTTTGCTTATGGAATGATTCTCTGTCAAGGTTAAGGTGCTCGAGGGTGGCTTTGGCCTATGGTTGGGTGACAATAGTGATATTGTCTATGGTTAAACAAGCACATCCATTATATTCTAACAATAGTCTCCTCCATTGTGATTAGAGACTCACAAACACAAGGGGACCACTTTCCAAGGCATCCCAAATCTCAACAACATGAAGATCAAATGAAGCATCATTTATCTTCTCGCCCAACTACTCCCTCAACTCTTCCCACTCTAGTCATAAAAGTCAATAAATATCCTTCTCCTAAGGTTGAGTCTTAGGTTCAATTTCAATACGATGATTAATGACATGACTAGGTGGGAGTGCCTTCGGAAAAGTCTCTGACATCTAGTCTACAAACTTGTCTAGCACATTGACAAGTCCAAGTTGCACAAGCATTTGTGTTCTATTGTTGTCCACTTTTCCAATCAACATTGAAACATAGAGGTAAGAGTTTGGGATCTGAGTTTCCCTATTCATTCTTATTGCATAAACCAACCACACAATTATATTGTTCTTCTTTATTGTTGTGTGCCCCAACACAATTCTTCCATCCATCAAGTATCACCAACTTATCCTCAAATGGAATGAGAACTACCTTGGTTCTTCTCACAAAGCCCTACCCAAGGATGACTTCAAAATAATCCAACTAAACAACTATGTATTCATCATGCCCCTTCATTTTTCCAATCTAAATGTGAACTCTAGACGTAGCCTCATTGCTTCATTTTCCTTAGAATTGACTGCCTTGAATAAAACACTTCATGATTCAACCCTAAGTCCAAGTTCACCTACCAACTCCTCCTTCAAGAAGTTGTGGGAGGAACCAGAGTCTATAAATGCATTCACCATTCTTTCATTCAAAATGAGATCTGTGTAAAAAAGTTGATTCAAGATTTGTCCTTGGTTGCAACCAAGATACCAATCTCTACAAAGAAATCCTCCAAGTATCATTGTTCCCTTCTCTTCACATCAAAATTCAAATGCACACAACTTGTTAAACAATTTGAATTGCAAGAAGAATAAACCTAATTCTCACCTTTTCCTAATGAAGATTTCCCTTAGGTACCTTGCAACTATGTCTCTTAAAGGTTTGTTTGTTCCATGGGGAAATGTTAAGGCTCAACTCCATTCAATCCTATGACTACCTGAAGCACTTTCTCCATTGACATTGCCCATATCTTTCTACACTGGAGATATGCCATGAGTCATTGTGGAACGCATGCCAACTACTTAACCAAGCAAACCATGGCTTGCAACAATGCTTCAATGTTGTCCTCAACCTCGTTTGTCTGACTTCCAAGATGGTCCAAATCCTTCAAGACTAAAAAAGTCTCTAGATCTGCATTGGAAGACTAATGGAAGTAAGGTCATCACATCAACACTTGCCCAACAAGCATTGCCTCTACAAATGACCCACCTTCTAGACCACTATTTCTACCAACTAATGGTTACAAAGCTCTTATATCACCTTTTTTTCATAAAAGTGGTGAAGAGAAACTCTAATACTTCCTTTCACGACCTTAAATGTCTTGGTCAAAAAATTTCATTTTGGCATCCCCGACCATGTAGCACTAGCTTTCAGCCATAGGGGCTTGACCAACATGTGCCTACTTGCAACCAGACCATATGCCTCTTCACTTAGAATATTCACATACCTTTGTTCTAAACTACATTGGTTATCACTTCTACCAAGTTCATTAACACAAGGACTAACATCTAACTATGGCCTTAAAACATCCCAAGAAATATTATTAACACTTACTAATTACTTCAATACTTAATGAAATAGAACCATGCAATAACAATAGCATCCAACATAAAAAGAAACCACGACACAAAATGTTTGGGTGGAACCCAAGACATATGCGTGTGACTCATTTTATAGAAGTACAAATAGGATAAGGCACCACTACCTTGGCATTGCACTACTTGCACAATCCAACCCTTGAATCATATGTGGGCATACCTCTTGCAAGTCACAGTCTTCAATCGATTAGGATACCAATTTCCAAGTTTCCCATAGTGTCAAACCCTAGACTTAGCACCCTCTTCACAACAAAATTCTTCAACTCTCTTAGATCATTCTGTCATGGATGGTTTGCTCAATGCTTTGTGTCCTTTTATAAGGAAGGTGCCTCAATCATTTCCCCCCTTTACAAGGTGCCTTTTCACCATGCCCAATGCCTAGCAAACCCAAAACAAGTAATCTATCATCTCAAGGTGCCCAGTGGTTGCAACTACCTCCACAACCATAATGCAAGGAACATTCAGTGACTTGGGTGAATGTTCTCCCAAAAATGCACCAACCATCCAAGTCATTTCAAACTTTATATAAAGGCAACATTTGCCAAGTTAAACATTCTTGCCAAGTCATTTAACTGTCAGGCATGCATCGTCTAGCCATACTCCCTCCTCGCGATAGTTTGTCGTATTCACCTGAACAATTAAGAAAGCATGCTTAGTGTCATCTTAAGGCAGAGGCCTTACAAGCAAGATGTGAGGTGTTTTACGGGAGAGAGTCTCCAAGATGGTGTTTTGACTCATATCCTTTTTTTCATCTATTTTTGACATTTCCTTAATCTTCGGTGCACTACTTAAGTTGTTGCATACAAATATGTGGAGTTTGTAAGTAGCAAGTGTGGGCATGTGCCTAACTACTTGGCACATGGATGGCACACTATTAGAAGAAGATTCTCTTGGAGAGCACATGAGTTGGTTAGGATTAGGTGGAACTAGTCTAGGATTTAACCCTTCGCTTGTAACTCCCTCTTATTACTCTATAAGAGGATAAAGGTGCACATCACTTTAATACATTAGTTTTCCTAGTTTGTTAAAAGTAGTCTTTGTGATAGCTAGTTGTTTGGGTTTGCATTGGCAACTTGGGAGAAGTTGATTTTTTGTTATGTGATCTTCTTTCTTCAGTAAAAGAAAGATATGTGATTGTTGGCACAAATGAGTGTATGGCTTTGATATATCTTTTGTTTACTATTGATTTAGCATGCAAATATGAAATTTTTAATTATTGAGCCAATTTATTATGCTCATTTAGTAAACAATTGTGCTAGCACTCCACTGAGTTAGAATTCAAATCAAATGTTTCGGTTATGATTTATAGTATGTGTAATGTTGGGTTGGTGTTGACTTAATTACTTTTACAAGTTTGATTTTCAGACTTCTGTTTTTTAGATCTAGTCTCTAGCAACCATTGAAATTATCCTTATTCACACCCTCGTTAAAACAAAGTCAAAGTCTTGAAAGACACACACAAAAAATTTTGATGTTATATTGTATAGATAAGTGTGTTAACCTTTTGATACACATTGTCTACACTCTTGATTATTTCCTATGATATTGTGGTGTTTGCAAATCTAATATTTTGATGTGTGTTTAAGAGGGTTTTAGATTCTGCTATATGGCCAAAGTTCTATGAAGTTCTTGTTAGCTTTTATAGCTCGGGAGGTACTCCACATATTTGTCTTGTATGCAGAAGTAACCTTGTATTTACACTACTAGACACTTGACTTTGTAATGGGTTTTTATAAAGTTGTAATAAAGTGGTTCTTTTATGTAAGTGACTTTTTAATGAAGTGTACCTTTTTCCACATGATAATGAAGTGTACCTTCTAATATTAAAATGATTTTATTTCATAAAGCACACTTATGTTATAAAGTGAAATTGTACTTTAATATTTTAAGTGATTTATTTTGGAGGGAATGAATCATGTCCCTTGATCATGTAAAAGCAAAATTAGATCTTGGCTTTTGGATTTAGGGATGGGGAAGGTGAAAATACACTTGTAAGGTGAAAAGTCATTTTGGAATTATAAGAGAATGCATTGGGTAGTGTGCAAAAAACAACAAGAGAAGAGGAGATTGAGAGAATTCCGAGAGAGCTTGAGAGAAGAAAGTGGGGAGCAAGGAGGGTGCAATTCCCAAGAAAGATTGGACACATTTCCCAAGGAAAACTTTTGTGTGAGTGTGCTGATATTTTTTTTGTTGTTGTTGGAGGTCGTACTATACAGATCCGTACAGTCTGTACAACAAAGGAAAGAGGGCATGAATTTCAAGGCAAAGGAGGCACGAATTTCGAGGTTGTTTTGAGGGTTTTTCTTGTTGTAAAAAGGGTCGTACAGATCAGGTCGTATAGCAAACTGTGGGCATGTTTTCCAAGGTGCTATTTTCTGGGTGGGTCATACAACAGTACGGATTTGACACGTTTTGCAAGGCAGATTTTTGGAGGGACAGTTTGGGTGCTGTGAGTGATTTTCTCTTGGCTGAAAATGTGATTTTGTTGCTAATATATCTTTCTTGAAGCTAATAAAATCTCTCTTTGGGTTTCCCCACATTGGGGTTTTCTCTGGTTGGTTGCCTAAATTTCTGAGTTCTACATGGATGTGTAATTGTTGTTCATTGTGTTTATTCCGCTGCAAAAGTGCTTGGCAATGTGTATTTCTACTCATAATATTTTCTAAATGTGGGTTTATACATTTCAGAGTTCATTCATCACAGTTATCTCTAGGTTGTTAAGTGTATGACAAAATTTGTGCATGTTGATTTTGTCATTAAATTTCTACATGGTATCAGAGCTTAGGCTCTGAGTGACGGTGAGCAATGAGATTTTTGGGCAAGGTTTGAAGGGGGGAAACTTGATTGTTTGTTTTCCATTGAACAGTTGACAAGGAGATGGTTGTTTGCATCAAGTATGAGGACCGGTTGGATGGGATTTCCAACTATTTGCAATGGAAAGTCAGGATGTCGGCGATTCTCGGGGAGAACAAAATTTGGAGCTTTATCAGCACCATAGTTGTTCCATCAGCAGACCATATAGCTTTGGATTTACATGAGGTAAAGGAGGCCAAAGCTCAGAGGCTTATTCTTGATGGGATGAAGGACCACCTTATCCCTCACTTGGCTGAAAAGAAGACTGCCAAAGAGAAGTGGGATGCATTGAAAAACTTGTACAAGTCGAAGAATGAAAACTGAAAGATGGCCTTGAAGGATAAACTGTGTGATACCAAGATGGGAAAAGGGGAGATTGTGTCTTCTTATCTTACCCGGGTAGCTCAAGTGAAAGATGAGTTGGCTACAGTTGGGGAGGTCATATCAGATTTAGAGTTGGTGAGGATAGCCTTGAAAGACTTCACCAAGGAATGGGAAGTCTTCGTGAAGTGTGTGGTGGTTCGTGAGCCTCTTCTAGATTGGAGCAGAATGTGGGATGATTTCACTCAGGAGGAGATTCGAGAAGGATCTCAGAGCAGTGGACAAAAAACAGATGGAGTCAATGAAGATGTTGCTCTTGCTGCGAAGGGCAAGGGGAAGAAGAAAGAAAATTCCGAGAGGGCCTTGAGTAAAGTCAGATGTTATTGTTGTAACTAGTTGGGGCACCTTGCTTCTCAGTGTCCTAAGAGGAAGAAGAAGAAGAAGGAGGAGAAGGAGCTTGTTATAGCTGCTATAGCAACCATGGAGGACTTTTATTCCAAGTTTGATAGGGAATTTTCTTTGGTTACTCTAGTATCCAATGTCGGTAGTGGAGGATTTGGAGGTGATAATAGATGGATTGTTGACAATAGAGCCTCTTGTCACATGACGGGAATCTAG
>ML778754.1:1554668-1569102 GCA_009831015.1 Picea engelmannii
GTTTACACTTATCAACAACTCTAGGGGATATATAACTCAAATTTGAACCAGGGTCAATCAAAACAGACACCAGATGGTTGAAAATCATACCTTCTATTTCCACCACTGAAGCTTGGTGGTCAGCTTGGTTATTATCCAAGGCTTCATATATCTGTGGCACACTCCTTGCCACATCATTGACCGTGGTAGCTTCTTGCATGTTATAAATTTTTCGACTGTTCTGTTGTCAGTGTGGACAGTCTCTCAGGAAATGCTCTTCTCCGCAACCCCAGCATCTCAGAGGTTCTGTCTTTGGGTTATTAGTCTTTACTGGTATAGGTCCAGAAGTTGTATTTCCATCCACCGAGGGAAAGTTTTGTTGGAGTACACTTTGGGTTGGAAAGTTCATTCTGTGGTTCTTCTTGTAATTTCTCAATCCTGAGGATTTGCTCCCCTTCTTCTGAAATTTTGAACCATTCTTCTATTTCCAGTCTCCACGAGACTCTGCCCGATGTCCATATTGTTCATGACAATATGTTGCCTTTCTTATAGTGTCTTCTAAGGTCCTTGGCTCGTCAAATTCAATTCGGTTCTGGTATTCCTTGGGTAGCCCACTGATGAAGCGTTGTGCCTTCGCCTTCTCTGCTTTGATGTAGGGTACATATCTCAGTAAGTCAAGAAATTTGTTGACATACTCCTCCATAGTGAGTTGTCCCAGTTTGAGTTCATAAAACTCTTTAGCCTTGTCGTCGAAATACCTTTCCGACAAATACTTCTTCCGGAAGTACTTCTCAAACCGTTTCCAAGACAGGTCCTCCTCGCGGACCCCTTTCATATTCTTGAGGTCTTCCCACCAGATGGAAGCCCTTCCGTTCAGATTGAAAGTGGCCACTCGGGCCTTCAAGTTCTCTGAGAAATCATGGACTATGAAATATTTCTTCAGCCCAAGTAGCCAGGCCTCGGCTTCCTCTCCCTTCTTTATCTCACCGTCGAAGGAGGGAGGTTTGGCCTTCCTGAATTCCTCAAATTTGTGACTGTTGGAAGTCTTTTGCTTCTTTTGTTTTCTGCGAGAATAGGAACTGGTCCTGCTGCTGGAAGAGCCTTCTGAATCACCGAATTCCTTCTCAGTGGAATCATCTGGCACTGGTCCTTTACCTCTGGGGTGGACCTTTCTGGATGTGCTTCTCTCAGTGTGGCCACTGACACGACCACGATTCTACATCTCAGGTTCATGCTGCATTTGTCGCTGTAGGTCGGATAAGCTCTGCAGTAGAACTGCATTAATTTCGGTTTGCTTTTCTTGTTCTTTCATCATCCTTTCATTATCGACCTTGCAGCTTTGCAACTCAACCATGAGACTCCTCACAGTCTCGGCTAGGTCTGGAGGGGTTCCTATTGCTCTTCTCTCATCAGACTCCTCATCTCTGTTGTGGGAGCCTTCTCCCACCTCTTGGTGAGTCACCATACTCTGCGTCTGTAGATTCCCGCGGTTGATCGCCCGCTTGAGTGAAAAGACAAACGCTGACTATTAGTCAAGAGTTAAATTCATTTTTATAAATGGCGCATAAATTCATAACTCTTTCACATGCATACACAGTCAGGTTTTCATTTTCCAAGTTCTTAATCCTGGGCAAGATAGTTATGTCAGGGGGTTACTCCTCATAGGAGTGCTTCGAACGGAGTTTATGCACGAATCGTGCATGAGCCCAATCAGGCCGAGTGTTTTAACCATGCTCTGATACCACTTTGTAACGTACCCACTAAAGAAAATCAAATTTTTCTGGTCCTCTGTCGGACTCGAACCCCTAAATAACCATGGAGGCCCAGCGTAAGCTGGCTCCTTCTCTCTCCTTCTCCGTTCCCACGCGATCAAGGGTTATATGCACTGTTCAATTTGAACGTAACGTCCTTTGTATTTCGCGCTTCGGCGCTACAGTAAGATCCAAACATTCGATTCTGCAACCGCTGAACCCTGACAGGGCTAGCGACCGACCAATGGGGTCGAATCCCTACCGGTTCAGCAAATGGGCCAATAGGAACAAATCTCAATGGGAGTAGAGAATCGCCAGTGAGGAAAAGCCCCGTCGCGCATTTAGGTGTAATACAGGTGGCGAGAGGGAAACGAGACATGATGGTCATCTTGACAGGGAGGGGTCCCACTTCACACGTCACACTATTCCGGACCCCCCCCCCACTAAAGGTAGAATGGCAACGGGTGTTCGGAATCCACCTGAGCGTCGTTGATCATGTTGACTTAATCTCACCCGTTAGAGAGTTACGCATCCAATTCCAGACCCCCCCCTTACTGCTAAAGGCATAACAACAAGGGGGCTCCAGAATGGAACCTCAGTCGTAGATCGGGACGGGTGGATTCTGGCTGTCCAGATCTGCTCACCGCTTATCCTAAAGCATAACCACGTCCTGATTTAAGTTAACGTCTTGTTCCCACATCTAACGGTCATTACGGACCCGGAGATCCTCCGAAAGAATCTCCTTCGTCCATCGGGGTTTTGAATATCACAACGTTGGAATACATAAACATTTTGTCCTCGAAATCCCCGATATCCCGATATGACGTCAGCTTTTGCTAGTCCCCTGGACTAGACCTTCTGGTCCACACGACCTCCCTCTATATGACCGAAGTTATACCCTTTCATCGGGGTTTCGGGGTTTGCGATGTCAAAATACATTTGCCCACAGAACTCGCAATTCCCCGAATCCCGACTCTTCGCTGCAGCGACAGCTGGCTTCCCTTATGGCTCTTTCCTCCTTATCGGGGTTTCGAGGTTCGCAGTTTTGATATGCAAAGTTTTCGCGTCCACAGAATCCCCGATATGTCGATCCTCGATTTGCTAATGGATGGCTTCCTTATCGGGACTTTTCCCAATGGCGTTGTTGATTGCCATGCATCCTTCTCAAATGGGCGGTCCTGATTAACTCTCGGGGTTTCAAGACTTTTGATATCTCGATCCTTTCAACCTTAGGAACTCCTATTTTCCGTTGGCTACTACGCCGACTCTGGGTTGATCTCCGCCACGTGTCTTTGCTAACGGATGAACCAGATCCAATGTCGCGATTTCGAGACTTGTGATGTCTCAGTCCTCACGACCTCTAGGATCCCGATTTCCTGAGTGTCGATATCCCGATGGCTAAACCTCGTGCCACTTCTGTTCAATCTGACGGCTGTCGAGAAATTTTGCTAGATCTGACAACCCAGATCCATTCTTCTGCGCATACTCCAGAGACTTAAGCTCCAGGCATCTTCTCCCGACCCAACGGCTGACGGGTGTCTACTCAAGATCTGACGACTCAGATTTGTTCCACCACGCGCACTCTTCCACTACTTCATGGATGTGGAAAGATCAACGGTCCAAATGTTCTCATGGACCTTGGGGAACCTACGATCCTGATTTCCTTGCTATTCATGAAGATGGGTGGAAAGAAACAAGAGGTATAACGTTCTTACTACTTCCATCAATCTGATGGTCGTGAATGACCATGGGTCTTCCGACAGGATCTCATCCATCGATTTGTTACTCATCCCTACGCTACTACCTCGGAACCTTAAGGGGGTCATTCCTCCCTGTACAGGGTTATTAAGACTTGCCTACTCAATTCCTTTTTCTGGGTTCTTGGCGAACCTTTCTAAGGAGGAAATATCTATGAAGAGATCGATACTGGGCATCCCTGGAGACGGGTAAGGGAAAGCAACTTCCCGAAAACGGGCTGGGGGCCTAACTTAGCTCAATCTAGGTGTAAATAAAATTTCTTTATCCACATACGTCCTGTGTGGGTTCCTCTATTATGAGCATATATCTATTCATTCTTATAAAACACTGCACAGACATTCTTACACAAATCATTCATAATTTTACAGTTCTATGAGCATATACATATATCTATATCATTCTCTGAATTTCAAGATACAAATATGTAAAAACACTTATCCGAAAATAACACCAGAAATGGGTGCAACTACTGAGAGGGGTGCTCGTTTCCACCCAACCGTAGGCGTAGTGAAGCCCAACGGATTTACCACTAGCCACCCCCGAGCTAAGACCACGATGTTGTTGAGACTGCGTCTCTCTTTCTGCTAGTGACCAGGAGCGAAGGTTGCAATCCTCCCTCTCTGCTATCACTCACTCTGCGTAATGCTAGAGTTCCCCTCGCGTCTACCCTCTCAATCGCCTCTGCCATATGCATTATCCTCACATGAGGTTGCGTGTGGCGCAATTTCCCTTGCACTGATCAGGCCTGACGGCTCTACGGATGGGCGGTTCACCATCCCATCCCTCATCAAGCCATCCGCCTACCAGTCTGCGAGCCATTAATTTTCAAGGCCAATGAGCCGCTTTTGGTTCTCCGGGCGTGGAGTCCAAATACGGTATTTAATTCTCGGTGGAAGTTAACGCCACCTTTTCAGGTGCCTTCCACTGCCATCGTGGTCTCTTTTTATGCACATCCCCTCATCAGCAGTCCTGCAATAAATTCAGAATGTTATTCACATTCATTGACCTCTTCCCCAAGGTCCATTTACATCACATATTCACATTTATGAGTTTGCCATAGTTCTTGGCCAGTCCAGTTATATTTACAAGTTGGGGGAAATAGGGTGTTACATAAATTCTAGAGGTTTTAAAAGGATTTACAAAGGATTGAAGTCTTGGGCCAGATAATTGGACTGTTGAATTTTTTTTACACTTCTTTGAGTTGGTCGGACATGATTTGCTTGATGTTGTGGAGGAAACTAGACTCAAAGGTGAGTTAATTAGACCGATCAACTCAAATCTCTTAGCATTGATCCCAAAAGTAAATAGTCCCAACACTTTTAGTGATTTTCGCCCAATTGCTCTATGCAATTTATGTTACAAGATCATTACAAAAGTAATAGCCAAGAGAATCAGGCCTATACTTTATTGTTCTTTATTTGAGGAAAAACTAGGCTTTCTTAAGGGAAGGCAGATCTTAGATGCTATTGGCACGACACAAGAGTGTCTGCACAACATAAAAGAAAAAAAAATTCAAGCAATTATTTTGAAGCTAGATCTTAAAAAGGCTTACGACTGCACAAACTGGGACTTTTTGAGGCTAATCCTTCTACAATGTGGCTTTGGACTTCCAACTACAAATTGGGTAATGGGATGTGTAACCTCAACATCTTATGCAATTTTTATTAATGGAGAGGCAACAAAATTCATTCAGAGTAGAAGAGGACTACGACAGGGTTGCCCATTGTCGCCCCTCCTTTTCATCCTTGTGATGGAAGGACTTAGTATTTTGCTAAAAAAGGTCAAGATGACGGTGTTTTGACTGGGATTAAGGTTTCACAAATAATAAAGGTACTACATCTGCTCTTTGTGGATGATGTGATAATAATGTCTAAAGCTACAGTCATTGAATGGATTGAAATCAGTAATATTCTTAGTGTTTTTTGTCGTGCGTCAAGATTGAGGATAAATGTACAGAAGTTTGCATTCCTACATTCAAGAGTTCAACATGAAACTCTTGAAGCATTAAAAGAATTATTTCATTGCGATTATAAATATCTTTCGGAAGGCTTTAAATATTTGGGGTATTTTTTAAAACCAGATAGCTACAAAGCGAAGGACTGGCAGTGTCTCATTGAAAAGTTTGAAAACAGGATAAACCATTGGTGGAACAGGTTGCTAACAATGGGAGGTCGGTATGTGTTGATAAAAACAGTCTCAGAGAGCCAACCAATTTAATGGATGGCTTTAACTCATATTCCGATTACTTTTTTAAATAGGATCCGAAAGTTGGTTTTTTCATTCATGTGGTCAAGCAGCAAGCAAAAACGAAGCGATCATTTATGCAACTGGGAGACACTTTCGAAACCAAAACTTTATGGAGGGTGGGGATTGAGAAATATCTTTATTTTCTACAGGGCTCTGGCAACAAATACCCTGTGGAGAGTGTTGAAGAAGAATGGCATATGGAAATGGGTGATAAAAGACAAATACTTACCACGTGGATCAGTGTCTACTTGGTTAACATCGGCTTCATCGGTCTCAGCCCATGGATCCCAGACTTGGAAAAATTTGCTTAATACTTTACCATTGGTTTTACAATGGTTGGACTGGAACCCGGGCACAGGACATTCCATTATTATTGGGAAAGATGTAATTTTGGGTATGGGGAAAGACTCCTTATCAAACAAGCTGGTCTCTACACTTAACCATAAAAATGTTTACTTTCTGTATCAAGCGAGTTGTGATTTCCCAGAGGGAGCAATCTTCTCCAATTGGTTAGACAATGCAGTTTTGGGGCTCAAGCGAGACATAGAAACTGAATGGGAAAAGTTTAGAAGGAATCTGATTGGACCAGGGATCCAACTCCTTGATCGTCTGGATGAATTAATGTGGACAGGTGGTGATAATTCAGGGAAACTCACTGTAAAAAATGTGTACAACGCAGTAGCTTCAAAACTATGGAAATTTAAAATTGGCGGTTGGAGGAAAAAAATGTGGAGATAGGACTTCCCATTAAAGATCAAGTTATTTGCTTGCCAGTGGCTGAAAATAAAATACTAACTTGGAAAAATCTACAAAAAAGAGGTTGGGCGGGGCCAGGGATTTGCCACCTTTGCAAAGGTAAGAGGGAATCTGGTAAGCACCTCTTTGTGAATTTCCCTTTCACTATTTCAGTTTGGAATAGAGTTAAAATTGCTCTAAAATTCACTAATGGATGGAATGGTCTAACAATGAATGAGTGCTTTGAAAATTGGGCTAAATAGAAAATTGATTACCTAACTCTGCCAACCTTTATTTGTTGGTATATATGGCTTGATAGAAATAAGACTATCTTTGATTTAGGGACTCCCTCTATCTAGAAGATATTATTCCTAGCTATTGGAGCCGCGAGCAATTACAGAATAAAGGAAAAAGATAATCATCCTAGAATTTCAACCTTTCAAAGCCCGGTAGATAAAGTCATTGGATGGTTCGACAAGGCAATGCAACAAAATGGTGAACAAAGTGGGGTGGGAGGCATGATAAAGATCAATAATAACATGTCATATAAATGGACTCTAAATTGTGGACGAGGAACAAACACTAGGGCAGAACTCATGGGTGCCTGGGCCTCCCTAATCCTGGCTTCTAGATTGTCAAATTCAGATTTACATGTGCTAGGGGACTCTAAAATAGTCATTGATTGGATTAATCAGAAAGGAGCTCTACAAGTTGTTTCCTTAGAAAGATGGAAGGATAGGATTAAAGACAATCTCAAAGAATTTAGGAATATATCATTTGTGCATATTTATAGAGAAGAGAATCAAGAGGCGAACAGATTATCAAAACTGGCACTATCAAAACTGCCTGGGAGCATAGCTTATAATCAATGGGAAGGTGGTCATGAGGGCCCCACTCTTTTTTTAAAGATGTTTTAGAAGGCACCGGGGGGAGTAAATTTATGTAGTCCAGTAAAAAGTTGATGGTATCAGTAGCTACAGTAATTAGCTAAGTATGAAAGACATTATTCCTTTTCAAATTTTGTCCCTTTTTGTAACTTCAGGAGAAGACGATCTTATTGTAAAGAATATGAAAATCTATGTAGCTATGTTTTGTGGTTTAGCCCAAGATCTCAAGGAACTTTTGATGTAAGTTATGTTGTGAGAACAAATTATATTTTTATAAATATAATGAGAAATTTCCTGTGGAAAAAAAAAAATTAGAGGCTTGTGTTTTAGGATAAATTTATCAATATATGGCATGGGGTATAAAAGATTTTAATTTTATATGGTTGTATTAAAATTGTTGTGTTGTTTTAAAGTTTTTTGGACACTTTTATTTCTTTTAAAGTTTTTTGGACACTTTTATTAAAAAAATATGAAAAAAAACATCAAATGAAGATACTAAAACCCTTGTTTTTCTTTATAAAGAAATTCACTTTCTTATTCCCAAACACACACAAAAAAAATATTTCTCTTAAAGGCATGCATTTCTAATTTTGTGCTACCAAATTGTGATTCGTTCAAACAAGTTGTTTATTTATTTATCAAGTCGATCTTCTACACTTTGTTTAGAACACTTTTTTCCCTTGTGCATACCTATGTGCAACAATTTTTCCCTTGTGCATACCTATCTCACTGACTTTTTCCCATTACTTCACACTTGAATATTTGAATGCTTGTGTACTTACACTACTATTCACATACAATGTATTTCTACACATGCATTTTTTTTAAAAATCCATTGATTTAATGTCCTTCAAGCAATGGTGGCAACATGGGTTTCAATTCAAAATCATGGATGAGCGATTGAAGCTCTGAGTTTAGGGTTTCATGCTTCAGCAAACCACCGCCCTTTCCACCGCCAACCTCCTTTGTACGCACCTGGCACATTCTGCATTGTAGCTCTGATCTTATCAACAAAATGAGCGCATAAGGGGGGGCGAAGGCCCCCTCATATCACAATATCGCAACAAATGACCCTAATAACTCCCGTGTGCGCTGGACATCCTTTGAACCGTCTCCGCACCTGCGTGAACAATACCTGCAGGAAGAAATGGATGGAAGCACAAGCACAAACATGGATGCAGAATCCCCGCATCCAAAAGCAGCTCGGGCCTGGATATTAGGAAAATGTATCCCGCAAGCCCTGATTGCACCTCAGTACGTCATAAAGAGCAACAGAATAGGAAACACACCCAGTTCATGAGGGACCATGCCCTCATAGGCAAGTTCTTGGGCCTCTGGCCCTCAGAAAAAGACCTAGCTCGTTGGATAAAGGCATGGTGGAACCCCATGGGGGATTATGAGCTCCAACTGAGCTCCAAAGGGTTCTTCACAGTCATATTCTACAACTTGGAGGATAAAGACCGCATCTTCGAAATAGGACCCCATTTTTATAACTCTGTTGGTATCTATTTGCACTTCTGGACCAATCGCTTCTACCCAGAAAAGGAAAACTTTGCCTATGCCTCGGTATGGATTCGCCTCTATTCCCTGCCTCAAGAGTTTTGGTTAGAAGAAATTTTAACGGGAATTGGTAACACTCTAAGCAAACATGTCAAGTCTTCAGAAGCCACCAAACATAGGAAATATACCTCATATGCTAGAATATGTGTTTATATGAACATTTCCAAAGCCCTCCCAGGTACGATTACCCTAGAATACCAGGATGAGGAATGGGCCCAAACCATAGATTACGAACACATACCCTTTAGATGCAGAAAGTGTCATGAACATGGACATCTCTTCAGAGACTGCCCTCTCAATGCCCCCCCCCAAGATAGCAACAGAAGAAAAACCAAAGGATAGATTTACCTAGGTGCAGAATCGTAGAAGGCAATCACAGAAGAAACCTGATACTAACAATGGAAGAAAAAACCCGAACACCAATTCCTTCGAAGCCCTAAATAATATTCCAGAGGCAGAAGAGGTGCAAAACCCCCACAAGATGACATGGAAAGAAGACAACAACAATAGGGAAAACCAACAGCCGCAGGAGCACCTCATCCCAGGGATCCCAACTGACCCAAAGAACCGCCCAGACACAGAAAAAGAACCGAAAAAGGAAGAGGATACAATCATGGAAATGGATGAACATGACCTAGTAGAAATAGACCTAGACAGACTTGAAGAAGCACTCAACAAGAAGGACCTACAAACCCTACCAGAAGACCAGCTCAGGAAATTCCATAAAGTATTTCTGGACTCATCAACAGGGGCCAACTCATGGCTAGGCATCAAGGGAGACCCAAAATTAGACCAAAGAAGACATCCAAAAGGGAACAAAAGACGTCGCAGAAAATCGACGCATCATCTCATAAAGGAAACTGACAACTACATGATCAACTCGGGACAGATACACAAGCTCTTAGAGAGCTCCTTTTCCCACCCATCAAACTGTTAAATATGAAGGTCCTCACCTGGAACATCAGAGGCCTAAATGGAAAATCCAAGTAAAGGATTCTCCAAAAATGCATCAAAATGGAAGACCCTGACGTTCTCCTTCTCCAAGAAACCAAATGCACAGGGAAGATCGCGGAAGAAATATTCAAAATATGTTGGTGCACTTGCGACTCGTACCACACTGACTTGAAAGGAGTTGCAGATGGCCTAGCCATTCTTTGAAATCCTGCCACAGTTATTCTAGACCAAGGCTTCTCCACTTCAGGAACTCTCACAACCCACTACCGAGCCATTGGTTCAGAAAAGGATGGGTTGATCACCAATGCCTATGGACCGTAGAACAATCAAGACAAAGACCTTTTTCTTCAGAACCTATCCTATATCAGCTCTATAGTCGAGGCCCAAAGGTGGATCATTGGGGAAGACTTCAACATGATCCTCACATTGGAAGAAAAAATGGGAAGGAAAAAAAGATTGGAACAGGACAACATAAAATTCCAGGAGCTCTTAGATCAACACAAATTGGTTGATATCGAGAATGGCAATGGCACCTTCACCTGGACTAACAAGAGATCGGGGCATCAACAAATAGTCTGGCAGCTAGATCATTTCCTTCTCTTGGAAACCCTCCTCTTGGAAGGCCCCCTAGTAGAGTCCAACATCCTTCCCAAAGCAGGCTCAGACCATTGGTCAGTTCAGCTTTGGGTTGACATAATGGCCACCCCTAAGCTCAAACCCTTCAGATTTGAAAAATTCTGGCTTTCCCACTCAGATTTCCAAGATGGCTCACCACTGGTGGAGCACAACAAAAATCCAAAAGGGCACCAAGATGTACTTCTTCCAGCAGAAGCTCAAATACTTCAAGCAACAAGTGCGAAATTGGAATAAGGAAGTCTTCGGGAATATCTTCCAAGAAAGAAATATGTTGGAACAGAAACTAGAAGCCCTGCAGACACAAATCATTCAAACCGTGCACACTCCAACCCAACAACAAGAGGAGTAGTAGATCAAACAACAGCTGGAAGAGAGGCTCAAATAGGAAGAAATTCTCTGGAGACAGAAATCTTGTGTTCAGTGGCTCAAAGAGGGGGAAAAAAACACAAAATTCTTCCACCACTCCATGATTCACAAATGCTTTATCAACCGCATCACAAAGCTGGAAAATGTACAGGGCACCACCCTGCTCTCCCACCAGGATATAACGTAGAAGCTCATCGACTACTACAAAGATCTTCTCTCAGAGCCCCCAGGGGACCGCACTACTGCAATTGAAAGAGTGACTAAAAACATCCCGACCCTCATCACCCAGGAACATAATGAATCCCTTATGACACCCATAACTCAGGCAGAAGTTGATCAGGCCATGTAGGACCTACCCACGGGCAAAGCTCCAGGCCTAGACGGCTTCACAATGGACTTCTTCCACTCATGCTGGCCAATGTTAAGGGAAGAAGTATGGCAACTGGTTGAGGAATCTCACAGCTCCGACAAAGTCCTCCCAGCCCTCAATGCCACCTTCCTCACCCTAATACCCAAAGAAGACAGGGTTACCAATCCAAAGAACTTCAAAAGAACTCTACAATGTGATCTACAAAATCATCTCCAAAGTCATAGCTCTAAGACTCAAACCTATTCTCCCCTTCATCATTTCAAAGGAGCAATCAAGGTACGTTGAAGGAAGGAAAATCATGGATAGCGTCATTCTTGTCCACGAAGTCATCCACTCGCTCAAAAGCACACACACTCCAAGTATGCTTCTAAATCTTGATCTTTCAAAAGCTTTTGACAAATTAAGTTGGCACTACATGAGAGTTGTCTTAATAGCCTTCGGTTTCAGCACTAACTGGATAGCCTGGATCATGAACCTTATTTCCTCAACCTTCTTCTCAATCCTGGTCAATGGAACCCCCTCCCAACGCTTCTTTCCCTCTCAGGGAATAAGGCAAGGCAACCCTCTCTCCCCGTTCCTCTTTGTCATAATGATGGAAGGCCTAGGTCGCTATATAAAAGCCTCCATCGAAAACGGATCCTTGCAAGGCCTCCCTCTCCATGGGCTTCAACCTATAGCTTCACACAATCAATTTGTAGATGATACAATGCTCTTGAACACCCCCACTGTGCAAGAAGAAAACAAGCTTAGTTCCATCCTTAATGACTTCAGTGAAGCCTCAAGAACAACCTTCAACCTGGCAAAATCACAACTGTTCTTATTTAACATGCAAGTGGCCATCCAACAACACATCTCCCAGCTTTTAACTATTCTCGTCTACACCCTGCCAACTCAATATCTGGGCCTCCCTCTCTCAAAATTGGCAGCCCTGAATCTCTCTTGGGACTCCCTCCTCCTCTCCATTTCCAATCGTCTTATCACCTAGACCTTCTGCTCTCTTAATCTCCCAGCTAGAATCACCCTCCTAAAGTTTGTCCTCCAAGCCATCCCGACTTACCTCTTTTCAGCTCTAGACGCCCCTCAATCTGTCATAAAGAAAATTTGGAATCTGCAGAGGAACTTCCTCTGGCATGGACACAACCCAAACAAAAAATGGGCTCTCGTCAGTTGGGACAAAGTATGCAAACCAAAATCCCTAGGTGTCCTGGGCCTCCAAGACCCTGGCAAACTCAACAATACCATGGGAGCCAAAATATGGTGGAGATGGCTCAAAACTCCTATAGAAATTTGGGCCAAGCTCTGGAAACGTAAATATGCCCCAAATACTCAACAAGCCCACTTGATTAGAATGCAGGACAAAATTCAAGGCTCTAACATCTGGAATGTGGCTTGGAGAAACACGCCACTTATTCAGGAGCACGCCTTCTGGGAAATCTGCAATGGTCAGAGCACACTATTCTAGATGGATTCCTGGCAACAAATGCCACCCCTCCAGTCAGAAGAAAATCTGCATCACTATGAAAACCAGATACAAAATCTTTCCACCTTTAAGGTAGCTGACATGTGGACACATTTCCTAATCAACTCTCCCTGGAGAACCTGGAAATCTTTCCATCAAGAACAATAGGTAGCAGAGGACTGTAACCTGTAGCACTGGACGCAATCGATCACCTCAAGAAGAATTTGAACAAGAAACGATCTAGATGTTCTATGATGGGGGCACTCACCTCATGGAAACTTCACTCTCAAATAAGGGTACACTCTACATGAAATATTTCAAACACTGCAGAAGGACCCTATCTGGACTACAATTTGGAAATCCAAATTCTGGGCTAAAATCTCAAAACAAGATTTTAACCTGGGATAATCTCTAGAGAAGAGGCTTCATTGGCCCCTCGATCTACCATCTCTGTCATCAACAAGCAGAAACTATGGAGCACCTCCTAAACAACTGTACCATTAGTGAAGAAATTTGGAACCAAGCCACTCAACTCATGAGAAGAATAAATCGAGTCAAAGGAAACATCATAAACATGATAAGAAGTTGGGGCTCAAGATCCTACAAAAGCCAACTCCTGAACAGAACTTGACAACTTCTGCCAAGTTTCATAGTTTGGCAACTCTGGAAGGAAAGAAACATAAGAGTTTTTCACTCCTAGCCTTCCCCGAGGGCCTGCATCTGGTCCACCATTCTCTTGCACCTTCAAGAAACCCTTCAACTCCATCCTTGGACTAAACAAGACCTCCCCTCTGACTCAGGAGAAACCTCGATCTTCAACTCCTGGGGCTTTACACTCTCACCCTCTACTCTGTCTTCCCAGCCCCCCCTCACAGCCCTAACTGTTAGAAAAACAGGACCGCGGAGCAATAAAATAAAACAAATGCAGAAACAAAACACAGAAGACACACAATACAAGAGAGACACAGATTTATGTGGTTCACCCAGTGTGGGCTACGTCCACCAGAGAAATTGCCAGGTCCTTCCTTTATTATTATCGAGCAAATGAAGGGATACAACCTCCTCTTCTTTCTCTCACAGTCTCCTTTCTCAGAATACAATATTCACCATCGACCATAGTCGCTGTAACTTCCTCTTCTTTCTCTCACAGTCTCCTTTCTCAGAATACAATATTCACCATCGACCATAGTCGCAATACATTTCCCTCATAAAAGAGGGTTGCCTTCTAGGGCAAAAAACCCTAACATAATCTCTACCATTAGATCTGCGACCTTATAATGAACAGTCTAGATTTACAATGAAATTACAATATACTTTTATAAGGCAATTTTTGCTTCGGGGGCTTCGCCCCCGAACCCCTGCTAGGGGCCCGCTTGCCCCCAGACCCCCCAGTTGGGGGGATGGACCCCGCAGAGGGGGTACCCCCCCTCTGCACTCCCCCGCGTGGAAGAGTGTACATACTTCTGGGGTGTAAATACTTCATGGGGTATAAACACGGTTGAAAGCAAAAGACCTCTAAATCAGGAAGATAATCAGGCTCCACAACCAACAATCTCCCACTTGGAGACTGATCTCAACAACTCCACCGCTACTGTATATGCTGGACTGTGAACCTTCTTGGACCTGGCAAATTTCTCATCTTCATCTTCATTCTTGAAGACCAACTGAAACTGAGCAAGAACTCAGTTTCTCCCTGGTTACTCCCTTTGTTAACATGTCTGCAGGATTCTGG
>ML778754.1:1597913-1620029 GCA_009831015.1 Picea engelmannii
ATGGTGTTTTATGTGAATTTTTTTTTGTTGTGGGTTCACTTTGTTGTGGTGGGGGTTTCATGGTCTACGTCTTATGTTTTTATTCAAAGGTAGGTTGTACAAAAGGGCTCTACAAACCTTACACGTTGGTTGACGGAAGTGTGATAGTTTTGCAAAGCACTCTAAACAAACTACAAGTTGGTTCCCTATCATCTGTGAGTTGGTTTTTAGTGGTAATCAAGTATGCAACTATATTTTTTATGGTGTGACATTGTTTAGTTCAAAAACATATTTGCATTGTTGCTTAGGGATAATGTTTTTTTTTGCTTCTCTCTTTATCTCCATGTATACGCATGATCATTGGGTAAAATCATGAAGGTGGGTAACACTTTTGTGAGAATCAAGTCTCCAAAATTCCTAGTGACACTTTTTTGGCTGAAAGTAATAATTGTTTCGGCCAAACCTTTAGATGTCAAATCAAATGGTACCATGACAACGACCTCGACTGTCGTGTACCATATTAGTCGGACGGATTTTTTTTTCCGAAAATTGTTTCGGCTGAAAACACCTTTCGATCGAAAATTGTTTTAGATATCCCCCGCACATCGTTCATATCAAACTTTTCCAAACTATTGGTTGGTGGTTGTTGTTGGCTGGCAGTTGTTGTTGGTTATTATTGCAGGTGGTGGTTGTTGTTGGTTGCTGCAGATTGTTGTAGGTTGTTGTTGCTTTTTGTTGTTGGTTGTTGTTGCTTCATGTTCCAGGTAACCACCAAAACCTTTCCCCAATTAATTAAAATTTAATTTATTCATATTTTGTGTTTTAGGAGTTCAAGGACAAGGTCAAATTCGGACCTGTCCATGTACAGGGACAGGGCTGAATTCGGGCATGTCCCTGTACATGGACATGCCCGAGTTCTGAATCTAACTAAGCCACCTATTACTACAATTGCTTTACTAATCATGATATGGATTGTAATAAGAAGCTAATCCGTAATATTGATCTAAGTAGTAATGACTGGAATACTAGTACATATGAATGAGCTAGTGTGATTACTATAATCAAAGCAGTGAAAACTTAGTAGCAATGTAAGAGTAATGAAACTCATATAGAATGATTAACTGTGTACTGTTGTAGAAAGTATGTGTATATTTGATATAAGTAATGGTAATGATACTAGTATCCATGTTACATAAGAGCTTACTAAACATATCAGTGTAATCGATTGTATTACTAGTATAAGGTTAATACGAGTCAATTGTTACCATTATAACTATAATTTCCCTTTGATTTCCATAGGTATTTATATTCCAAACATTACAGTAATGATATATCACACATTAAGGTATATAAGCTTATCACATACAACTTACCTATACTAACTAAGCTCAATATTACTACCCTTTTTTTTACTTCATACCCATATTGAATCAAACCACATTCCCCATTTAATTAAAATTTAATTTATTCTTATGTTTTGTGTTTTAAGAAGTCATGGACATGGCCGAATTTGAATTCGGGCATGTCCCTGTACACCTCTTGTTACACGTTACATAGCTCTAACTAGTATATGATGTTTATATAAGTAAGCTATGTTTAACTGTGAATACCATTGGTCTCTATTCCAATACAATATTGTTTCCATTAATTTGATATGATGTAATAACATAAATAGTTGTAATATTGATAAAACCTAACCATATTTGCATAATTACAGTGTAACTATGAATACCATTGGTCTTTATTCCAATACAGTATTGTTTTCATTAATTTGATATGATGTAATAACACAAATAGTTGTAATATTGATAAAATCTAACCATATTTGCATAATTACAGTGACTCTGGTTAATAATTCTTTATTCATTATAAAGAGAAGCTTGTTACATATTATACGTTACTAAGCAGAGTACTAATCCCATTAAGAGGATGTGTAACTACTGGTTATAGCTTAAGAGTGATAATCCATGTTGTATACACGATCCTTGGATACTAATAAGCTTACCTTATATTCATAACAACTTAAACACATGAACACAAACCATTGATATTAGTGAAGTATAATAGCCATTACTGTTGGAATACAACTCTTATACTCTCCATGCTTGGTCATGGAAATCATATAGATCTAAGTGTAATCAAACCAACACTACTTGTATTCAATAACTAAGCATGCTACCAGTCTGAGTACACTTACTTGATATCATGTTAGGATAGCTCATTAGCTTGTTACTATGATTACGGTTTTAGCAAGGATCAACACCATGTAACTTGATGAGATTCACTTACCATAACTAATAGCATTGGTTCATACTAATTACGTAACTGAATAGGTAAAGCTTCTACATAGGGTATACGACTAACCAACTTGATAACACTAATTGAATACACACACTATGTTAATCATACTAGTATATTACACTTTGTTCGTAATCAATAGCTTAACCAACCTGATAGACTAGTGATTCCATATATGACCTTTGATTGGAATATGAATATATAGGTAAGAGATAAGGTTATATAAGAATGATCAATCTACTAGTCAGCTTCATAACCTTATCAATAAGCTAGATTAGGATGATTGAATTCCATTACTCTTACTTATCACTCTATTGTAATATAAACACTATTTGATTAGGTAAACATAATGAAGGAGTTGAATGTGGAAAGTTGAGCTTACATAGCCCTATATGATCCGGTTCATATTAATTATGCCCCTTCAAGTATGTAGCACGTACGTTTTCCTTAATTCCTTGTGGTCCTTCTGCAACCTAGTACTCCAACTTGGTGAAATAGGGCACTAGTGGACATAGTCAGGTCATTGATTATGGATAATAGATGAAGCTTATGGGTGCTTGATTTCCATGAATAGTATTAGTAATGATCAAATACCATTGATTCCATGATACTAC
Organism: Picea engelmannii; assembly: GCA_009831015.1. Taxonomy (NCBI): domain Eukaryota; kingdom Viridiplantae; phylum Streptophyta; class Pinopsida; order Pinales; family Pinaceae; genus Picea; species Picea engelmannii. Next base: position 1,600,805 of record ML778754.1, read on the forward strand.
ATGGCTTATTAGTTCCATACATGCCTTAGTTTTACCATATACATGAATAAATACCAATATATTATGGATATAACATGATGGTAATACTCTAAGATGCCCTAGTTTTACCATATACATGAATAGATACCACTTGATTAGGGAGATACCATGATGGTAATATTCTATATGCCTTAGTTTGACYARTACCATATCRAGATTATYCGAAGAACCTCATATGAGAAGGTTTTTAGAATTCAYGGACAACYAGAAATGACCAAACTTGTTGTTCGGGTAATTGATTTAGAATAAGTTCTTACCTTAYCCTAARCCTAGAACTAGATGGATCCCCYCGACCTTTTTACAACATCRAATGAATTAAAGTGRTTCCCACAAGGTTTAGGTATTTTACATACCCGTAGAATTCGACCTTGTCCCTGTACAAAAACTACCTCCAATTAAATTGGGATATAAAKAAATGTTTTCACCTTTAAATTTGTACACAAATATGACATCAATGAAAGGCCATATTAGGGAGAATTCAAATATAATCTAGAAAAACTTCTAATAATTTTTTTCCATTTCTTGACTTCATTATTATCTTGCCTTAGAGATGATATTTCTATTATCTATKCCATCTTCYTGAKCCTTCAACAATATACAACTATTTTATTATAATATTGTTATACTTGTAAGAAGGAATTACAGTGAATCAGGTTAGGATTCAACAAAATGTTACAAACCAGGAAACCATTATTAAAAAAAATTAAAATAATAAAGACTTTTAAAAATAAAAATTTATAATAATAGTTAAATGTAAGTGCCACTTTCAGCACTGTAGTTAAATGTGAGTGCCACTTTCAACACTGTATTTAAATGTGAGTGCAACTAATGAAAGGGCATGTCCCTGTACACATACATGGTTGAATTCGGGCTTGTCCATGTACATGGACAAGGTCGAATTCGGCCATGTCCATGTACATGGACATGCCTGGTTATGATTAACAAAAGAAGGTAAGAGTCATTATGATGAACACAAGGTTAATTAGTTGTTGTTGCTTCAGGTTGAAGGTAAATCTAAACTGTTATTTTTAAATTAATTTAATTTTAAGATTAGTTGAAAATGAAATTTGAGTCCAATCCACTTAGTTACATTTCTCCTTGAAGAATCTGTGTAAAAATGAGTTCTATTTATGGCCATATAAAATAGAGGGTAACCCAATGGATATTTACATTTTCTTCTTTTATTTTGTTTCTTGGTTACGTACCAAGCCGAGATAATGTGTGCCCCCCTTCTCTCCCGAGATGGTCCACAAGACTTAGCATTAGTTAAGAAGAAGGGCATGATCACATCATTGATCTTCCTCGTATGTTGTGATGATAAAAGCTTATAAGTTATATCATGAGACTCATGTGGACATACTGCCATTAAAGAAGAACTTACCTTGTTGACTTTGTCTTGAAACCCCCATTGCTTGAGTTACATCCCCCTTAATTGTTGTGTGGGTTTTTGGTTTGGTTCTTTGCTTCTTCCTAAAGAAAGTTAGCCACCTTGACTTTGGATCTCCTCTCCTTGACTTGTTTTTTTCTTATTGACTTTTATGATTTAACAATTAATATTTTATGTTATATAAAATATTATTTGTTTAAATTATTTAATTATTAGGGTTTAAACCTAACCCTAAAGTTAGGACTAATATGCTAGCCCTAACCTACCTACCAAAACTGTAAAAGAGACATATCCTCACTCTTTACACACACACTCTCTTCTAAGCCAAATTTTGATATGAGGTTTTATGCGACTTCTTCTTGTTCAGATTGTTGAGTGGTTGCGACCCCTCTTGGAAAGTTCTTCTTGGTGTATTAAGCCATTGTGGGCTTACCTCTCCAACCTCTTGAGACCGTCGACCCCTAAGGGTCTTTTCCATCTTGCCGCAGGTCTCTTCTTGGTTGTTGTTTGGGGTTTTCGATTATCCTTGTTGGTGTCGTCCTCCTCTTCTCCTTGTTGGTGCTGCCCTCCTCATCTCCTTGTCGATGTCACCTTCTGTATGTTGTCTCTGTCCTCTTCTATTGTTGGTGCCACCTGTGTATGTTATCGGTTAGTCTTTTGATATTTTACCCTAAAAGTTCTTCTTGGCAATTTGTTCTAAGTGTCATGATGAGATCTTCCCCGAGGGTTTGATAAATGGTCACTTAAAGTTTTTTCTGGGCATATATCTAAGAGGATAACAATAGCATATCAGGTAATATTGTTTCTTGTTTCAACTAAGTAAATGTTTTGTCAGATATTGTTTTTATGCTACCAGATTATAGATCAGAAGTTTTAATGTCTTACTGATTGTAACATACAAGTAGCTAATGTTTAGAAGTTAAAATAAATATCTCTGTTTTAGCTAGCTATATTTTTTGCCCTTAAATTTTAACATGTTACACATAGATTATCTTAAAAATTACCTTCTACAATTTACACAAATATAGATTATCTTCTACAGGTTACATTTTTTTTTATATTTAAATATTTTCATGTTCATTATATATAACATCATAGTAAAAAATATAGTTGTTTGTTTTTTCAATATATGTCTTTGATGCTTTGAAGTTGTTATAAATGCTTAAATGCCTTCAAGTTGTTTTATAAATTATAATTTCTATTTTATGTTTCTATAACTTATAAACTTTCATATTCATCGATTTTCAAAGGATATCTATTAAGGTGAGATGTCGAGATAATAGTCTCCAAAAATTCCTCACAAACACTCTAGGCTATCCAATGAAGGAGGAAGAGGAACCCCTTCTTTGACTGAGACTCCGAGGACATCAAAGACCCATATCTTTGCAAGGCAGGGAAGCTTGGGAGGGGAAACTAGTGACCAAAGGAAATCTAATCAGAGGAGGAGATTATCAAATGAATATGTGAATAGATCATCCAGAGAATGTGCTCAAAATAGTGCTATGGATGCAATGTTCTTAGATAGGTTGCACATTAATACTCCAACACCGGAGAATGTAGGAATACATCACGATAAGAAAATATGTTTAGTAATTATATATATATATATAATTATTTTATGTTTTTTGTTTCTGTTAAATATAGTAATTACTTTCAAATGTGTATGTGTAGAGGATGCATTTAATGGGAGAGAAGATAATGAAAGAGAGAGAGTTTATCATGAATATTTCAATATTGGTGAAAAGGGTGAAGGTGAATTCAGGGGGCGTTATCAAGAAACAAAATATTGCACGCCTACGTCCACCTATCCCTCAGATGTTGGTGATGAGCTTCCTTGGGAAGGTATACTGAAGCAATGGCCCTCGAACAATGCTCAGGTGTTAAAAGCAGAGTACAAAATGATTTGAGGTGCTTAGATCTCCCTCGAGAGAGTAAGCAAAGCTTGGAGATTATTTTGCATTAGTTGCATAACTTTATGGATGCATATCAAAATATGGGGTCAATGACTGATAGTTTTATCGATTTTATGAGGAGATGAAAGTCAGAGGTGATGGGCCCCGATAAATGGGAAGTAGTAAAAAGTAGAATTTCAAAAGAAAATGCAATTTCTATGTTCAATTTCAAAGAGGGATCAAAGAGAAAAATGTTGAAAGTACAATATTTTAAGCACCCCAACATAGCATGGCATATTTATAATGTATTTTTGGTAGCATATGGGAAGTTTACGTGGAATGATGAGGTTCCACATTACTTTTCTAGACTCTTTTATGCATATTTTTTCATGGGCATGCACCTTGATTATACCAACCTATCGTCTAGTTATTATGGGGCTGGTATAGGACAAACATATGATCGAAAATGGGCATATCAAAATGCAGCATTGCAGAGGCCTCCACGACCTTTGGTATCTCGTTCAACAAGGGCATTTGCCTCACATTCATAGTTGTGAGCTACATCAGATGTTGGCAAGGAGGCTAGGAATGCAATCAAAGAAAATTTAGAATCAATTTTTTATGGTGTTGATGTTGGTTTGAACCGTCAGAGAACGGAAGCCAATTCTTGAGCCAATTTTATTTACAAAACAAACGAGGAGATAGATTCCATGTCAGTAGAAGATATTAAGGAGTATGCAAAATTTTGTCGTAATGGTTGGAAGGTTTTAATTCAGAATGATGAACCGAACGTCGGATTGGTATGTGTTATAGTTAGTACATGTTTCATGCATTTGAGGATAGTTTTATTGTAGTTCTAGATCTATATACATATCATTGTATCTTTAGAAATAATTGAGTTGTCATCGTAATTAATTGCAATTTGGTCATATGTTAAATGAATCTCTAGTAAATAGGGAACTTGATTCAACGAGTTTAAATTTGGATGGGTTGAATCAGGTATGTGTTTTCTAATATCCACATATGAGCACTTTAGTTGTCCAATCTCCAATCTTTTGAATAATCAACATACATGAAATTTATGTTTTTGTATTAATGTGAACATATTTAACTCTATTTAATTTTTAGTTGTGTTGTTCAAATATCCCAATTCCATCTCTCATGACTTGGGAAGGCTTGTCCCAATTCTCATTGGGAGAGTTTGAAGAGGGTGAGACTTCACAGGTATCATTGCATGTTGAAACAAATTTAGTTATATATGAAAATTGCAATGTCATTTAAATTATTAATTTAAAAGGAAAATGTCTTAAACAATATAAAATTTGTTGCATCTTAGGGCATGGTGGGTAAGACCGTGACTCAACCAACCATTGGAATGCCATCCTCTCGTGTAGTTGATGATATTCAGGTTGGCACATCACATGCATTACATGTTTCAAAATTTAAAACTACAATTTAATGTGTTAAAATCATTTAAATTTAATTTTCAAATGTACAAATTTGAAATGTGTTATAGGGCAATGTGGAGAAGAGAGTGTGGAAGATAGAGATTTAGGAGGATACATCCATACCTGAGAAGGATGTGTCTATTCATGATGATTCTTAAATGCATGTACATTGCACATTAGTGAGTTTTAGTTTGTTTTTATGCTGGGTCTTTTATATATAAGTGTTCAAGCTTATTTGTGTTGAATATGCTTATTTTTTTTTACTTTTTTTTCAAATTTTTGTTTGATCAACTTTTTAATTAAGCATTTCCTATTCATAGAAGGGTTACTCAACTAGTGTCTATATAACTTTTCAATGCTTTGATCAATCATTTTGAAATATATAGAACTCATATATAAGCTTATCGTCGTTTAAAATGGTACATTCAATCTTATTTATGTTTAGATCATGATGCAGACCTAATTTTGAACTTGAGTATTTGATTATTTGAGAACATACTTTATCCCACATCAGAAAAGGGGAAGTTTCTAAATTTTCTTTGATTTCATTCCTTGCCTTCTTGTTCAAGAATAACGTAATATGGAGATTTGTGTTTTCTGCATACAATGAAGTGAATTCCTTCTTATGGTATTGTCAAACTCTTAACTAATTGCTTACTAACCACAAAAACCAACATTTGTAGATTTACAAATAAACTATGTATGTGCATGATCTCACTTATGTTTAGATCATGATGAAGGCATATTTCAAAGAGCATTTGATTATATGTAATATGAATACATCCCATATAGAAAGATAAAAGATTTAAATGGTTTTTTAAGAATGACTTAATATATCTGCAGATTTGTGTTTTGTGCATATACATGAAAGATTATATGAGAACATCTATTCCACTGCAAAAAGAGGAGATAATTATTTTCTTGGAAGAATGTCTTTTAATATGGATATTTGTGAACTTTCATAGATATAAGTATTTTCTTGGAAGAAAGGCTTAATATGGAGATTTGTGAATCATTTAATTTGAAAGGGAATTTGATTATATGAGAATATATATTCCATTGCAGAAGAGGAGATAAGTATTTTACTGGAAGAATGGTTTAATATGGAGATTTGTGAACTTTCTACATACACAAGTGAATTTATTTTCAGGGTATTATCTAACTCTGAACACTAAAATTGGTTACCAAACACACAATTTTTCTCTTTAAAAATTTGCTAGATAATGATCTTACATTGTTTAGATCATGTAAGCAATGTTGAAAGAGAATTTGGTTATAAAAGAAAATTAAAGATTCTGCAAAGAATGGCTTAATATGGAGAGTAACTATTTTGGAAGTTTCAGAACTTCGTGATGTAAGTTTGGTTTTAAAAAAATGCCAAAAAATTATAATAAAAAGAGAGCAATAATCTTAGATCCGTGGAACTCCAATTGGGTATGTTATTCCTTTTTATTGATTATTTAATAAAGTTAAATATATTTAAAATATTTGATAATAAAGTATATATGCTAATATGTGTTATTGGTTTTTTTTTATTGTTACAGATGTTTACATTATTTGGTGGAAAAATGAGCACATTTATGTTGGAAGATTAAACTTAACATTTTTGGTATGTATGTCAATTTTGCTTTAATCACAATTTGATTTATTTATCTAAAATGGTATGTGTATATTTTATTTTAAATTTGTAGATATATTTTATTTTAAATTTTTAAATTTTAAATTTGAGAAATGTTTTATTTTGCAGGTATGAAGAAATCTATCTTAGCGATGGCTTAGAGTCAAGAAATTTGGAGTTAAATGTTAATTTTGTCTCATAGTTTTTGTTATTAGCCTAAAATGGTTGTGGAACCTATGTAAACTATGCAAACTTTCATTATATATATATATAGATATATGGAACTCAAAATATCAATTTATTGTTTGATATTTGATTTCTCTTATATTGTTTACGATGGTTAAACCTGACAATTTATGTTATATCATAAAAGGTTTAGATTGTTTATGATGGTCAAACCTGACAATTTATGTTATATCATAAAAGGTTTAGATTGTTTATGATGGTGAAAGAACAATTTATGTTCTATGATAGTGTGTTGAAATTAAAAATGTTTTATTTCATTTCATTTATAAACATCATTGTAAAGTCAAGTAGCTTATAATTTCAATTTTGTTTGATTTGCAAATATGTTTGAATAGTCAAACATGGATCATCATTATAGTTTCCCTTCTATTTGTAGATATTTTTATAAGTTGAAGGGTTCATAGTGTCATCATAGGGTTCATAGGGTTTATAGGGTTGAAGGGTTGTAGATATAAATATTTGACAGTCGTGGGCATTGACAATTGCCAAGTTTTCATTCGGTGATGTGGATTTTATTCCGTTCCATTCAAGTGAGAATAAAAGTGATAATGAATTGACTTTAACAATGTTTTTGTAAATTTAAGCGTATTGATCATTGTATCAATCTAGGCCCCTCCCTTATTTTGACAGGGCGTAGAATTCTATCCATCCAAAACTTAGTAAAATCCATGTTCAAAATTGAAAATTCATAATGAAATGACAGTCCAACAATAAAATGGTTATGTTCATCTTTGGTTTCTATTGAAATTTCAATATATTCATTCAAGAAAATGTGAAATAAATAGTAGTTTTCATAATAATAATAATAACAACATCTAAAACTCTCATTAATTCTTAAAATGACAAGGCAATTTAGGATGTTTAATGAGTCAAAATGATCCAACGATCTGTGAGCCCGCGCGACTGATCCAGGGTCTCCTCTTGCCACCATGGAGGCGCTGGGATCCTCCCAGGTTCCTCCCCCACCGTCCACTCCAACAGACGAGGTCGCTTTCAATTGGATGCTGGCCTCTCTGCCGAAGAAGAAGACAACTGAACCCCTTAAGTTTGTGAAAAAGCTGGACGATATTCTAGAAATCTCTCTCCCCCCAGAGAAACCGATCCAGGTTGCCTTGTCTCAGGTGGATCATGCTCTTGTGGGACAGTTCACTGGCCTTTGGCCCTCACCAAAAGCAACGGAGAACTGGGTGGTAAAAAACTGGAAACCTTTGATCAAGAAGAATGTAACCTCATACTTCATGGGGAGAGGCTTCGTTCTATTCGAATTCACTGCAAAAGAGGATAGAGATCTGATATTTTAGAATGAGTCCTATTTCATGGGCCCTCAAGGCTTGTATCTCAACAAGTGGACGCCAAACTTTGATCCAGAAGTGGACACCCCTACGGCTGTTCCATTATGGGTTAGGCTGCCGAACCTCCCAGCTCACTGTTGGAATTGGGACTCCTTGCAACACATAGGTAACGCCCTGGGAAAATTTATTGAGCGGGCCAACAATAAAGACCAATATGACTATGCCCGAATCTGTGTCGAGGTCGATCTAGAGGTGGGACTCCCGGAGGTAATAAAAATCAAAGTCGACAGTTGGACTCATGTGCAAAAATTAGATTACGAGCAACTTCCTTTCAAGTGCTGAAAATGTCATGTCTACGGACACTTTGCCAGGGGTTGCCCGAGTAATGGAGAGAAAGATAAAGAGAAGGAGGAAGGTTGGAATCAGATCAAGCGGACAAAAAATTCCTATAAAACCCCCAAATCCGAGGCCCCAAAAGACAAAGCCCCCCAGTGAGCTTATGAACAGCATGGCCCTACTCTGAACAGTCAAGCAAACAAATTCGGGCCCTTAAACTCAGCTTCAGAGGAAATCCAGGAGGTCGAAAAACAAAAGTCACCATTCCTTGACAAAGGGGCACCCTTAGGCCTGAGGGCAGGGGAAAGTTCCTCAAAAAGCCTCAATGAAAAACAGGCAGAAGTTGAAGAGGAGGAACAAGACTCAGAGGAATCAGAAGAGGATGGAGAAATAGGGGACACACAAAATTCAGCCAGAAGATCGACAAGAGGCCGAAAGTCTGCCCAAGATAAGAGAGAGCAAGAAACCTACAAAGATAAGCTTCAGGGCAATCGAAAAACCCTTGAGAAACTTTTGGCAAAAACCTCGAAGATGACAAGGAATCAGGCTCAGGGCTCCAAGGGAGCTCAACACACCCAAAAAAGTAAGTGATGAAGGTCGTCTCCTGGAATTGCAGGGGTATGGGGAACAAAGTGAAAGAAGAAGCCGTGAGAAGCCTCATAAGAATAGAAGCCCCTGATATTCTATTAATCTAGGAGACAAAAATGGAGGGCAAAGACTTCCTCCAAGTTAGTAAGAAATTCTGGAAGAAAGGTGGAGGACTAATCGTTTCTGCTCGAGGAGCCTCGGGTGGGCTGGGCTCTCTTTGGAACAGTAGTAAGTACGTGTTGATCACTGAAATTTTAAATGATCATTGGTATATTTGAAACTTCAACTTATGGACACAAAGGAGGTCATCAACCTCTTCAATGTATATGCCCCAGTCAACGCAGGGGGAAAAAAGATCTGTTGGGACTCCGTCAGGAATCTGGCAGAAACGAAGAATGTGGAAAACGTCATCATCACCGATGATCTTAATCTCACCTTGCTTTTGTCAGAGAAGTGAGGAGGCAGTATTGTCAGGAATCTAGCTAGGGAATGGGTGGAGGACCTCATGCAAGAGTGGGATTTGCTCGACATCAAGCCCTCAAATGGTAAGTACACTTGGTCAAATAAAAGAATCTGACCTGGTCATATTGCAACAAGACTTGATATATTTATTGTTCAAAGTTATTTTCTCCTTTTAGGTCTAGAGGCTAGTATGCATATTCTCCCTTGTAGTGTTTCAGATCATAAACCCATCAAACTTGAATTCCTGGCCCAAAAAAACCTAGGCCCAATTCCTTTCAGATTTAACCGTTTATGGGTCAAGGAACTAGATTTCATGAAGAAGGTAGAGGAAAGTTGGAGGGAGCATGTCAAGGGATCTTCCTTCTACGTCTGGGAGGAAAAACTCAGAAGAGTGAAAGCAGTCCTAAAATGCTGGGCCAAAACCCTCCCTAATCCATCTTTTGAAAGAAAACAAGTTCAAGCCAGCCTGGAGCTCCATCAACTACAGACGGAAAGTGCAGAAATCACAAAAGAAATTCTAGACAGGGAGGTAGAATTACAACAGAAGTACCACAAGGCTTGTTTGTCGGAGGAAGAATATTGGAGACATAAATCTCGCAACATTTGGCTAAAAGTGAGAGATAGGAATACCTCCTTCTTCCAAAAACAATCCCAAGCGAGAAGAAACTTTAACTCCATCTCAGAAATCAAAGAAGATGCCACTACCCACAAGGACTTCGCCAGCATCAAAAGGGAAACTTACTCCCATTTTAAAAACCTTTACAGTGAAGAAGGGGAGAGGGCCCATAATTCCAAGTTCCTCGATGTGGTACCTTCAAAGATCACCAATAGAATGAACCAGATTCTCGAAGCTAAGGTAACTACAAAATAAATTAAGGCTTCCCTCTTTGCCATGGAGCCCGATAAAACCCCCGGACTAGATGGGTTTATAGCCAGATTTCTCCAAATCTGTTGGCAGATAGTCGAAAAGGATCTACATAAACTAGTCCTGAAATCCCAAGCCTGTCAAAAAATTGGGGGCAACACCAATTATGCCTTCCTTGCCCTCATCCCTAAGGAAAAGGGAGCCAATGCCTTCAACAGATTTCACCCTATTTCTCTTTGTAATATTGGTTACAAGCTGATAACAAAGGTGATAGCCAATAGATTGAAAAGTTTCCTCCCTTCTATTATCCCTGAGAATCAAGGGGGGTTTATTCATGGGAGGCAGATCAGGGACAACTTCATCTTAGTACAAGAGGCGATACACTCAGTTCTGCTTCGAAAAGAAAAGGGTATGGTCGTCAAGCTTGACCTCGCAAATGCTTTTGATCGTGTCAGACATAGTTTTCTCTTTGATGTTATGCACAAGTTTGGTTTTGGGAATAACTTCATCAATTGAATCTAGTCTTGTATCTCTGAACCCTGGATCGCTCCTTTGGTGAATGGGTGAGCAACATAATTATTCAAAGCCTCAAGAGGAATCCGACAAGGGTGCCCCCTTTCCCCCCTCCTCTTCATCCTCCAAGCTTCTGTTCTAAGATTTTACTTGGAGAAGAAACAGGCAGACCAAGAGATAATGGGCCTAAACATTGCAAGAGGAGTCAAAAATATTAATCATGCGTTGTTTGCCGATGATTCTCTGTTGTTGGGCGCAACCAATATGATTTCGGCCTCTCGCTTCAAAGAAGTGTTGGGTGATTACTGTGATGCAATGGGAAGTATTTTAAATAAAGGGAAATGCCATATCTACTGTTGGAATGTTCCTTCCAACACCCTCAATTCCATCTCCAGATGCTTGGGCTTTGCAACCTCTTCCAACTGGTCTTCTTTCAAGTACCTGGGCCTCCCAATTTTCCAAAAGGTAGCCTTTAGCAGAGACTGGCTCCCTCTTCTAGAACACTTCAAGCTCAAGATTCAGATGTGGGGTTTCTCTTGGCTCAACCATGCTGGTAAAACAATGCTTATTAAGGCAGTCCTCAACAACCTCCATATCTTTCATTTCTCTTTCATGATGGCTCTTATTTGTATCCTCAAAAAAATGGAAGATTACATCTGGAAATTCTTCTGGAAAGGTGGTAAACAAAACAAAAAGAGAATCCCCTAGTAAGTTGGGACAAAATCACGAAGCCCCTGCTGGAAGGCGGATTGAATTTTAAAGATCTCAGCATTCAAAATGTGGCAATGGGAACTAAGCAATTTTGGAGAATAATCGCTCCAAAGCCTGGCTGGGCGCACACTGTTCTGTGGAAAAAATATTTCAGGGGTCAAAGGAAACGATGTCTCGACAACCTCCTTCCAAAAACTGGAATGCATCTCCTCAAGCTTTTCATTAAAGCTGCCCCTTTGATAAACCTCCATGCGTTTTGGATACCGGGTAATGGAAAACTTATTAAAATTTGGGAAGATAGCATCATGAATAATCCCCCACTCGCCGAAATCAGTTTCCTACATGCGCTTCGAGATTGGATGGTAAACGCGGGCTTCACCATGTTGTGGGATATATCTTGTTGGGAAGACACCAACTGGATTAGTTGGAAGAACCTCCAGGTGCCTTTGGGGCTAAAACAAGACTGTGAAACATTTTTTACTTACCTGAAGGGCATGGCCCCGATTCATGCTAGGAGACAAGATAAATGCGGATGGGGCTCCCAATCGGGTAGCTACACAATGCCTCTAGGCTATGAAAAACTGCTGGAACAACCTCACGTCCCTCCTAACCCCGTGACTTGGAAGGGGCTTTAGGGCCACAAGACAATTCCTAAAATAGATTTTTTCTGTTGGCTCATGTGTCACAATAGAATCCTAACTGGGGATCGATTTAAGAAAAGAGGTCTCCAAGGGCCCTCCCGATGCACAATGTGCCTCGAAAATGAAGAGAATCTCAGTCACTTAATGCTGGAATGTAATTTTGCTAAATAGATCTGGAACGAGGCTCTGGGCCCCTGGAGTAATTCTCTTATCTGTCCCACCTCCATCGTTGATATGTTTGCTACCTGGCTGAGCAGATACCCAGGGGTACTTCCAAAAAATGAAAGCTTCAATTTGGTCTGGCACTCCTTGCCAAAGATCATTTGCTGGCAAATTTGTCTTGAAAGGAATAGGATAATTTTCAGACTTCAAGTGCAGGAAGCGAAGCTTGTCTCGATCAAGATCAAAAACCAACTAAAAGAAAGGCTGGGCATTCAGTTTGAGGAAACCAATTTAAGTCAGCAAGATATTGATTGGGGAGAAAGGTTGGGCCTCCAGTTTGCACAAGTTACGAGACAAAGCAAGCCAAGCAAAGAATGGAAAATTAGACTCAACGAAAAAGAACTTTCAACCTGGTTGCATAATCAATCTAAACATACTCTTCTCTTCGACGGGGCAACCAAAGGCAATCCTGGGAAAGCTGGTGCATGTGGTGTCATTAAGAATCCAGTAGGAAAAATCGAACATTGATTCGCCTGGGGCTTGGACCATAATACCAGCATCCAAGCTGAAGCTCTAGCTCTGTTTCAAGGTCTCAAGCAAGTCAAAGATCTAGGCATCAAAGAGGTTAATGTAATTGGTGACTCTCAGTCCTTTATAAAATCTATAGTGGACAATTCTCCTCCCAAATATCTCATATTAGCAATACTGGCGACAAGAATCAATTCCCTAACTAAGTCCTTTCATAGTATAAATTTCTTCCATGTGTTGAGGGAGAATAACAAGGACACTAATGCATAAGCCAACAAAGCAGCGCTTCTTTTAGCGGGCTCCCTTCTAAGAGACAGGGACGAAGATTGGAATCCCATTCCTTAAGAGCTTTTAGTACTTTCATGTTTTTCCACTTTTTACTGAACCAGTTCATCTGTATTCACAATTTAGGGAAAATAACGAAGATTGAGTCATTGGCAAGTTGTAGAAACCTCTGGTTTATGAGTATTCGGGCCTTTGAAGTACTCGTTGTAGAGGAAAGCTGGAATTCTCCTCACATTTTGTAACCTGATTAAAGGCATTTACGCCAAGAATTGAATACAATCCCATATCTGTTCCTGTAAAAAAAATAAAATAACAACATCTAACCTTTGTTAATGTAAAATTAAAATATACTTTAATACAAGTAAGCGGTTTTCATTAAAATTTATATTGACTTAAATTGCTTATGTATCGAAAAGGGTCTAAAAGGGTTGATGGATTATCAATACTCTGCACATTGGAAATATTCACTAGTGTCATTAATATGACACCTATGAGTATTGTTCAATATCACAGAATAACTTTCTATCCAAAAATTTGCAGGGATAACAACACACCATCCACAATACAAGGTCTACATTGAATAAACTCCCAACTTTGTTATCAGGTCACAAAATCACATTCATTTTCAACTCAAGTTTTTTCAATCAAACTTAATGAAAACTATGTTTAATGTGTAGAATATAAGTAGTGTTAGGTTCATCATACACATTTGTCAAGTAGCTCATAATTTCAATTTTGTTTGATTTGCTTCAATATATTGAAATCTAAATGCACATTGTAGCAGTTTAATATATCAACACTTTTGGAATCAAAATTCACAATTTCATAATTAAAATTGACACTTTAACATAATTCACTTTTAAGTTTGGTATTTCTCCAATCTTTAACATAATATGCATTTTCGTTTTTGCAAATCTCTATGGATTCTATGTCCTCTATGCAAACTAAACAAAAACAAGATTCATTTCTTCTATCAAATGCAAACATTTTTTGATAGCATTTTGTTTTAACTAAATGCACTTTTCGTGTCCCATGTATTGTATCGACTTCATATGGGATTGATCTATTTACATCTTGGATTCCAACATACCAAGAAAACATGCACAAGACAATAACTTGTTAACTTGAAATCTACCAAGAAAATGATTGAAGATCATATAAATTTGAACACCTGAATAAAAATATCATGTGTACATGTGTAGCAAGTATATATACACACCTGTGCACATCCCTTGAGAGATTATTTTCATGGCTTAGCACCAGTTTGCACCATTCAACACCTTGATCATCAGATTCAAATCGATTGGCATGAGGGTTCATCTGATACCTTTGAATTGCTCGTTTTACACATGCCCTTGCACCGTTGTGCTCTCCTTTTCCATGACCAGTCTCAAAAAAATTACAACAATGTGTAATGTTTGATTTCTTATGAAGACGACACAACCAATAGAATGATCGTGAAGATTTGAACTGACCCACACATCCATCTGATTGTATCCAATGCCAATAGAATCTGATCCCACATTCTTTCAATGAATCATAAAATTTATCAAAACAATGTTGTACATAACGTGTATCGTGTGCTCGATCATCACTTATATAAAATTGATATTCTTTAATAACATGTCAATTGTCATTGGTGCTTTCTGTGTTATCAAGATTTCGTTGAGCATGTCTATATAGAACAGGCACAAATATAGTGATTTGATCAACATGATAATATTCACTCTGTATTTCTTTTTTTGCAGCGAATGTGTAATTCTCTGCAAAATCAACTACAGAAAAACATTTCCCTGGTGGAAACACTTCACAAGATTGTTTGAATTGTAGATATTTCCATTGAGCTCTATGTGAATACTTGGTGTATTTGTAAATTTCTTCCTCAAACTTCTTCAAAAAATCTATCACAGACATTTTATCTACTTTCAAATCAATCCTTTTGGAAATAACATTTGAAGAATGTGGAGCCATGCTATTGATATATTCATATCACTTCCAATTGACTGTTATATTAGAAAATGATTGATAATTCATATCAATAGGATACTTTGAGTGAAACAAACTTATATTTCCACAACGATCACATTTCTTTCCACCAACACATTTTTTTTGGTAAAATAATTCATCACCTTCTCTTTCACATAGAATTTCAAAGATAAAAGCACGAAATGTGGAAGGAGGAGGTGAACTTGGCCATAAAGTTTTACCAAAATCAAGAAAAGTGTCATAATATAACTCAAATTTCACATGATAATGACAACAACAAGTGTCACAAACAATGATGGGTCTAACAAACCATGGTCTTTGTTGCACAAATGTATTGATGGAAATTTTAACTTCTTTGTGCTCTTCTTTGAAATTATTGAACAATTCTATTTGTGTCATTGGAAATATATGTTTTGGATGTTCATCATATTGTTTTCGTGTTATTCTTCATCACAACACATCCCTTGTATGTGGTGAAACACGAGATTCTGTCAACCAAAAATTACAGGCCGATTCTTTAACATTTTCTGCAAGTCTATCTTTGTAGAGTTGTCTAGAAATAACTATCCAACAAACTAGTTCACCATTTGCATCTATTTGCAATTGAAATTTTATATGTTTGTACAATATTTTTCTTAAGGTTCCCATCGCTTTTGCCATGTGTTGTGTCAAACGATCTTTTATATTGCTAGATGAAACAATTGTTGTTTGTATCACTCTACGTGCAACACTGACATCTTTTTTTCAAGATTTTCCAAAATCTTTTAATACACTACTTATTTTGTCAAAGACTTTCTATTTCACCTTTGTATCTTTTGTCGACTTTTGAATACCCAATAATGATGTAGCTTATTTTAAATTTCTTGACTTTATTAGACAGAGTAAAAGTTGAGCTTGTATTGTTACTGATTCATCTTTGAAAAAGTATTATACATATTCGTAACACGATATCTTATATAATGATTAACTTCTTTCTTCCCAAATTTGTCAGTATCAACATTTTCTAATATTTCATCATCAATGTTGATAGATTATTCTGCATCTTTCAATTTAAAGTTTATATTAAAAAACAAAACCAAACATAAATTCACTAGAAACTATATACAAGTTTTCATCGTATATTATCTAGATTTATGTATATACCTATAGGTGATTCAACTTCTGCTTCAATTTCAGTTTCAACAACTTCATTGACGTTATGAGGCAAATTTATTTATGTTTTTTGAAAAACATCGAATCCGAATTACAATCAATTATATTTCAAACAATAATTTAAATAAATGAATTCTATACTTTTAATATAGATAATATGTACATGCATACCTGGTTTGACTTCTTGTTGAAAATCTATATTTACATCATCATCATTTATTTCTTCAATATTTTCACGTTCTCCTTTCTTTCTCCAATAATGCTCTTTCATTTGTTCGTTATGGTGAGTTTCGTTTGGAGTGCGATCAAATTTTCTCTTGCACAAAATTTTGTTTCCCATGAGTATAGTTATCTGTAAAAGTTTTAAAAAAAATCAACATTTCATAATAGTCTCAGAAAAACTTCTTTGTCACAAAAATTATTAAAAAACAATATCAAGAATTTTATGTTCAACAAAGCCTTCACCTTGAGAAAATGTTCAACAAAGTTTTCAATATATAAAAAAAATATTGCATCAAAACATCAACAACCTTGTTCAAAACAACAAAAAAGATGATTCAAACTTTTGCTTAGGGACTCCACATATGCAAAATCATGAAACCAACGAGTGAATAATGTTTTCCTTACTTATCTTTGAATGCCAAATTAGGATAATTTGAGGCCAAAGCCCTTTTCTTCTCGAGCTAAGCAAGGTGGTTGTGAAGGTTTGAGCTTGTAGTTAACCTTTCATAGCTTAAAGGCATGATCTATGTAATATTTGGCATCTAGGTTCAAATCCTTTGGCATGGTTTAAAGTCAGAGCTTAATTCCATGGAATAATTGGGTATAAATAGTAGTTGTTGGATTCACATTTCTTTCTATAGTAAGCCTTCACCTTTTTTCTTGAAAGGTAAATATGCAAATATTTGTCTTTGTATGATTTTTAGTTGTAAGGGTGAATTTATTGTTGATAACATTTTTCCTCTTTTCCTCAAACCCATGGCTTCTTCAAAATCCTATAATAATTTTCTAAAATGGTTAGTGATTCAAAGTTAAGTTTTGAAGATGTGTGGAATGATTTCAACCTGTTCATTGTTGAAATTCATTTTATAAAGAGGCAACCTTTATTCTCTATTTTTATTTCTCAATAATCGGGTTCAATCATTCCTATGAAACCATCATAGTATGTATAACTAGCAATAGTTGCTAGTAAACCAATACTCTCATCCTTCAAACATTTCATACACAAGTTGATCATGATTTCATTCCATTGCAATCGAGGGATCTAGTTTAGCTAATATGAATAATGCAGATCCCTTGATTGGCTTTGCACCTCCTTTCATCCTCAAATTTCATACAAATCTAGAATGTTCAAGGTGTTGGCTTGGAAATGTTCTCCTTTGGCTCAAACCCATTCTTGCCCAAAACTTTGTTAAGTTGACCATACATTGGTTCCTTGTTGGAAATGTGTGTACAACAATTAATATAAGAGATACATGTCCATAAACTCAGAGCTCTAGTTCATAGTTGTACATGATATTCATCCTTAGCCCATGATTTTATTATAGAATAAAGGCATGCTTGCACCATTAACATAAGGTTATGGATTATGATAGTTGTGATTTGTTATAAAAATCAACAACATATAAAGGCTACCTTGTAATTGTTCCTATGGAACCATTATAGTATGTATACCTAGCAATGATTGATAGCAAATGAATGCTTTCATTCTTCAAACATTTCATGCACATGATGATTATGGTTTTGTTTCATTATAGCCGAGGTCTTTGTTTTAGTTAACACAAATAATATAGCTCCCTTAATGACTTATGTGCTTCCTTTCATGCTCAACTTACATAGAAATCTAGAATGTTCAAGGTGTTGGCTTGGAACTGGACCCCAATTGGATGAATCCATTCATACGCAAAATTATGTTAAGTTGGCCATGCCTAGGTCCATTACTAGTAACGTGTGAAGAATTTGAGATTAGAGAAGAAAATCATAATTGTACATGGTTGTCATCATTGGCTCATAAGTTTATTATAGAAGAAAAGTGTGCATGCACTATTAACATAGTGTTATGAATTATAATAGTTGTGAGTTATTGTAAAAATGAACAATATACAAAGCCTACCTTGTATATGTGTAAAAGAAAAACAAATAAGCATACCATATACTTACAATATTGTGTTACTATTTATATAGTCTCATGCATACAATTATTATTCTTAATAGGTCCATGATGTTTTGTGTGTTGTTATGAATAATATAGCTTCTTTAATGACTTATGTTGATCCAGATTTAAGAGCAGAACGAACTGATTACAGATACCATAAACACAAAGATCGGAAGAATAACACAAATATTGAATGAACAATATCTTCTATTAAATAATGAAATAGGTTGAAACTGTAAAACTGCAGAATTGAAACTTGCTCGAATGGTGGTAGCTATCTCTGAGAAGAGGTGTGGATGTTATGCGCATTCGTCTGAGCATAATGGATTACAATGAGGCTCCATAGGCCCTTTTCATATTAATCCTGAATGCCAAAACCTTAGACATCCAAAAACCTAACCCTAGAAGGTGAAACGCCAAAAGTCATGTGGGCCCTATGGGTAAGTTGGTGTAATTTGGTACCTCAACTTCCTAGGGTCATAAATTTTGCATACGACCTCCATTTTAGGTGCGTGATAGCCCATTAAAAAGGTCTTTCAGAGAACTACACATTCCACCATCAGATTTTGACTCCGTCTACAGTCTGACTATGGTGAGCCAAAAGAAAAATGTTTAGGGCCTCAAAACAGCCCTGAAAGTACAACAAGATGTGTTGACATGAAAACATACAAAATAGGCCAGTTGGATCAGGTGAGAGGCCACCCGTATCCACCTGGAGAATGTGTGAGGCTTCAAACAACCCCAGAAGTTTAGAACTCACAATTATAAAGCAGTACAGTGTAACATCCCGCTCTGGCGCACTTACCAAACTTATTCTTTGAGGACACTTGCTCGCAAGTGATCTGGATTTTTATGATGATAAAACTTTTTCCTTCATTATGATGCGTTAAGTTATATGACAGGATGTTTTTACTACTTT
>ML778754.1:1622236-1643912 GCA_009831015.1 Picea engelmannii
GGGGAGTGAGGGAATTGAGTCTTTTAATTATTAAAAAGAAATTAATTTTGGAGAACCATAGGGATGAGTGACACTTGGACGGCGGAGAATGTTTAGAGGTTTGTCATTAAAAATTAATTAATTAATGATTTAGGAAATTAGGTGAGTCTCAAATTTCTATAAAAGAAAGGGAAAGGAAGGAAGAAAGGGGGAAACGGTTAGCGTAACGTTACGCTGCCGAATTGTGGCTTGATGGATTGCTTGTGAGGAGTTGGGTTATCTCAGCTGTGTTGGAGTGGTAGCTCAGCCGTGGAGGCGAGCTGAGAAGCTAGTCTTATCTCTGGTTCGTGTGTGGCCCCTTTGCGGCTCGGGGGGCTAAGGGGGAAGCAAAGTACCCCTAGCGTTTGGCTGGGAGGTACCGGTGAGCCTTCTACGGTCGGCGAGCGGGAGCGGCATGGAGCAGGAGCGACAGGGTGCGCGGACGACATACGAGGACAGCGTTAAGGCAACGGTATGCTCAGGTGTTTAGTAGAGTAGAATGACTAGTTGTTTACTTCAGCGACTATGATGTATTATAGTAAAGATGTTGCTTCAGCTGTTGTATTTCGTTTTGTATGTTACAATGATATTGTTTCTAGAAAACTGTTGTTGGGTAAGATGTTCTAAATTATTGGCTCTGGCAATCTTGTTTGCTGGGTAATTTATGGATGTAAAACTTGAGTTGGCAATCCGCCCTGGCTTTCGTTCTGGCATTTTGTTGGGCGACTTTTTCCCTTTTTTTGAAGATCAGTTGATCTGGTGTTAGATCTGGTATTCGTCTGCATGAGCGTTTGGCATTTTTTTTTATCCTTCGATCAGTGGAAGAATTCTTTTTCTTGGTGTGAATTCGTGGTGTTGAATTCGTTGGGCACTCTGGATTTCAATTCTGCATTCTGGACTTCGATTCTGTACTCTTGGATTTCAATTTGGAATTTTGCATTCTGGATTGGCATTGAGCATTCTGGATTTCGATTGGCAGTCTTGGTGTTCGATTGGGCACTCTGCGTTCAAAATTTCGACCCTGCTTCCATGAATTTCGATTCGGTATCCTGCATTTTATCTCTTGCCCAACGTTTTTATTTTGTTAAATCCTCTGCGTTTTAATGGCATTTACCTCGATCTACGTGGTCTGCGTTACTTTTGTGGCTGTACATTCCTGGTTGTGCTATCTTCGCCTTCAAATCATTATTGTGTTGTATCAGGAATTTCCTTCATGAAAGCGATTATTAGCGAACTTGTACCTTGAAGGGTAGATGTCGGAATGGCGAGTTTATAGTTGAGTCTGCCAGCGATTGATGTTTAAATTGTCAATTCTAGATTTTAATTCAATGGCTTGTACTTACATTAAGTTCCAATCGGTGAACCTGAATTCATAGTTCGATGGCGAAGGTGTGTTTAAGAATGCAGTGGTGATTAGCCCGTTGGCATGACAACGGTTATATTTAAGTGACCATTACAGATTGATACTCCAATGGCGCCTTCTCACATTATAATTCTCTTAACAAATCAAAAATTCTTATTCAAGGACACTTGGTAGTTTATGTTGCATTGGCGCTCGCTTCCCTGGAATGGCAACGACCTTCGCTTTAAAATTAAGCAATGGTAGGTTATTCACCAGTGGCGAATTCGTGAGGTTGCTGGTGTGATTCGTTCTCTGGTGTGTCGGATTGATGCCTCGGATTGCTAGTGTCAGCAACGACCTTTTTAAATCTGTAGCCTTCATGTACGCCTTGACCCTGTTCGTTTTAGGTTAACGTTGTATTGATGACAACCCCCACCTCGGATTCCAACAGACTAACATCGTACAATGATTTCGAACCCTACCGACTAGCCTGAGATCATCCGTAGCTACCACGAGTCGCGTTCCTTGCTTCTTCCAGTCTTCTTCTGGTGAGTAGGCACGACGTTTTCCCTTTCCGTTACCCTTTCGGCATTATTAAATCCGTCTGGAGCACCCAGCGATCCCTCCTTCGTTGATGGCGGCCAGAGAGTCCCTCTAGAGCATTGGGCATGGTGTGTCTGTTAACAGAGGACTGAGTCTTAATGGTGACCTTAAGGTGCTGTACCACTTCCCTCCCTTACCTTGACAGCTTTAACCTTAAGGCGGTCAATTTCAGAATGATGATCAGCGTGCATCCTGGCTGCCCCTGACAGAAGCCATTTCCTTGATCTCCTGCGTTTTCCCCTTAATTTATCATTAAACTGGCACCGACTTAGCCTGCGTTTTTTTTGGGTCACTCGGGTCAGTGAGCACGTGGTGTGTAACTGGAGAACTAACCGCACCTTCGACTTTGGGTTTCTCTGTTTAGTTGAGCCACGCCCCATTTCGCCCTTCCCATTAGCTAGTAATGGCTTTTCCTTATCCCTCACAAAAAAAAAAGGAGGTAAAAGTGGAGTGAACACCATTCTATTATTTTCAGTCAATATGGATTGGATTGACTAAATTTGTTAACTGCCATTTTGTGTGGTGAAGCAGTGTCAGTTTCTAAAGCCCCTCTATTTTTGGAATAATAGCCTTGTAGCTGGTAAGTCTGTTCGGTGTAACAATATCATTGCCAACGTATCGAGCTCGCTGTGGAAAGTATTTGTACATTAAGGTTATATGGAAAGTTTATGTGTGGTGTGTTGTTGAGTTTAGGGGAAGCTTATGCATTAATCATTGAGTTATTAAGTATATATGGAAAATTATGCATATTGAGTTTTAAGCTCTCAACATTTCTTATTGGGTCCATCCTTGAGATTTTATTATTCCTTATATGAATATTGATATAGTAACAAATTTGTTAGCAACATTATTTATATCTTGAAATTTCAATTAGATATATTTAAATGGTAATGAAACTATGGAGTTGATCATTATAGTTAGGGCCATTACAATGGGTGGTCTTTTATGGTGGGGATATTGTAGGTTGTTAGGAAAAGAGTTAGTTGTTGCTGTGTCTAAATATTGACTCCTTTAAGTAATTGTTATCTAAATGATTGGCAATATTAATATTAATATTAACAGTTGGGCATTTCCCAATATTCCCCCCCCTTTTTATTTATTATCATTTAAATTTTAATATTTTATAGGTTGCCATCTTAATTAGGATGTATATTGATATTCTCAATTTGATGTTCCTATATTTATGATGTTATTTCTATACATTGACATCTGTAATTAATGGTTATCTTGAATTACTGTCATTATTAATGGTGATAGTTGTCCTTTCCAATATTGCCCCTTTTAAGTAGTGTCATGTTAAATTTTAGTATTTTATAGATGGCCATTCAAAATTTAGATGTTATAGTGTTACTTCCAATCATGATGTTACTTATGAATATGATGGTATTTTGCATTATCATTGAGATTTATGATTATAATGACATAGCATTGAGAGCTCCTCATGTTGAAATTAAATGTTTTTTTTATCTTGTAAAGATCATTATAATTTCGGTGGTTTTAGCATATAAGAGGTATTGTAATGGTAAGATCGTGGTCCGGATATACGATATAAATGAATGATGGTTAATAATTCCTGACAGTGGTATTGTGATTTTGTTAATAACATGTATGGCGCAATAACTTCGACTTACGTACAATAAATTACTCCGAGTTAGTAATTTAGGGTGGTTGTTCACTTAAATAATGTTGAATTTGGGTTTTTGTTGTCGGAGTCCTCTTATC
The DNA here is from genome assembly GCA_009831015.1 of Picea engelmannii. Taxonomy (NCBI): domain Eukaryota; kingdom Viridiplantae; phylum Streptophyta; class Pinopsida; order Pinales; family Pinaceae; genus Picea; species Picea engelmannii. The sequence goes on from ML778754.1 coordinate 1,625,922, forward strand.
ACGCGCCATCCGTAAGGGCAGTATTTGTTCTTCTTATTTACGTTGTACTTGATTGTATTCAGTTAGTTGCTTGGTGTGTTGTGTCGGGTGGGATGTAGACAGTTCCATGTTCCTCAGAACAGTCGCCAGCCCTGAGACCTTAAAATCGATGGGAACTTAGGCTTGAGCATTGCTTATGTGTCTTGGAGGTCCTAACCATTGCAGGGTAGGACGGGGGGAGGTCAGTCGTATTTAGCAGCCAGTTTTACTTTGTCGTGTGATCATCATTTATGCATATGGTTACGGGTCGTGCGTCCTGGTCATCTTATTTTGTTCATCCTGGTTGCGACATATTCGTCGTTGGGTGGCGACGCAGAGTCGAACGGGTTGTTGTTGTTTCCTTGTACACGCGCACACACACACTTTTAAAAACTGAAAATAAAATAAAATAAAAAAATAATAAAAAAATAATAAAAATAAAATAAAAATTGCACCTATTATTGGAGTGGTTGTCGTAACAAGGAGGATGCTACATACAGAAAGACGTGTTGAACAAAAACGGACATGGGGAGCTAGTTGGAATAGGTGGGTGGCCACCAATATCCATCTGGATCAATCATGCCCCCTTAGAAAGCAATGGTATCCATTGCATTGAGTTCCCCCATCAGGTGAGGAAACTTCTGTTGGATTTGGCCCCAGGTGAGCCACTTGCCTTGGTGTAGGATTTGCCCTACCTTGACAACCCGATAAAGCTGGATCTACTACTGGTGAGTTCCCTTGACCTGTGTGTCCATTATATGATCAATGGATGCTTGTTCCATGCAGTCAAGGTTGAGCTTTGTTGTTGTCAGTTGTTTGACGATCTCAGAGGTGTCCAATAATGGTGGAAAATATGACCAAAGGAGGTCCAAATTGAATACCGGATGCAGACCAAGGAAGGGTGGAGTGTTGAGCTCAAAAGCATTGCTACCCACAGCCTTGATGATAGTGTAAGGCCCATAGCGAAGTGACCGGAGCTTCCGATGGGGCCCGGTGAGACACTCCTTCTGCAAATGTAACTAGATGTTGTCGCCAACCTGAAACTGGTGTGGTACCCTGTGTTTATCATGGAGTTGCTTGTACTTAGCATTGGATTTATGTAAAATCTCCTAGACTTATTGGCAGATGTGATGAATCCACTCAATGAATCTGGTGGCTTTGTCAACCGAAGACTGATCAGGGGAAGAGTATGTCTGTACGGTGGCAAGAGGAATTGCAACATCAATGGGTCCCAAGGATTGGAATCCCAAACCCACCTAAAATGGTCTATGGCCGATGGAACTATGGAGAGCCATGTTGTAACTATGTTGGACATATGGGAGACTCTCGTCACAAAGATGCTTAGAATTGTACATGCGCGGGATGTACACAATCACCCAATTGATGAACTCGGTTTGGACATCAGTTTGGGGGTGGAAAGAAGTGGATTTTGTGAGCTTGGTGTCCAACAGAGACCAAAGACTCGACCAAAAGGTGCTAAGAAACTTGTTGTCTCGGTCGAAGATGATGGTTTGTGGTATCCCAAAGTGAACCCAAACTCATTCGAAGAAGAGCTTGGCAGTATCAGTCGTTGTGACAGTCTTCTTACAGGCTTTGAGGATGGCCATCTTCGAAAACCGATCAAAGACCACAAACACGCAGTCATTTTCATGCTTGGTGGATGACAAACCAAACATGTAATCCATGGAGATGGACTCCCACAACTTCTCAGGAATAGGCAGAGGGGTGTATAAGCCTTGATTCTTGATGGTCGGCTTGTCAATGGCATAGGTAATGCAAGATATTATATACTTGCTGACGTCCAGTCAAATTTTTGGCCAATAAAAATGTTTCTGAAGGACAACCACACTTTTCTCTACACCAAAATGTCTTGCCACCCGACTGTAGTGGGCTTCCCAAATTAACTTTGCACGCTCGCTTGTAGAAACACAGAGATGGCCCAGGTGGCATAAGAATTCGTCCTGAATGTGAAAATCAGTGACATTGGCGCATGTACACAAGAGCTGATATGTGGTGGCGAAGTCCGGATCTTGCTTGTAAAGTTGGGGCCACTTCGATGTTTCATGTCCACGGGAATGGAACACAGTGGTAAGTGCAACCACAGGAGGTTGACTGAGGCAGTCAGCGACACAATTGGAGATACATGTCTTATACTTGATGTTGAGATGGAACTGTTGCAGGTAGGTGGACCACTTATGATGGCGATCATTGTGTAAATTCCCCTATTTATGTATGAACTGTAGAGGCTTGTGATCAGTGTGTATGATCGTCTCTGTCCCCAGAATGTAATGTTTCCATTGACGATAGGCTTGTACAATGGACTACATTTCATTGTCATAGGTGGGGTATTTACAGACAGTATCGGAGAGTGTCTCACTATGGTATGCCATCGGATGCCCATGTTGAGTGAGAACTGCGCCCACAACATAGTCAGATGCATCAGCTTTGATCTCGAATGGTTGTTGTAGATCGAGAAAGGAGAGTACTGGAGTTGAGCACAAACAATGTTTCAGATCTTCGAATGCTCATCGTTGATCCTTCCCCCACAAAAAATTGGCCCTACTACCACCCTTGGTCACCTGGATGAGCGCCTAGGCAATATGGGAGAATCCCAACACAAATCATCGGTAAAAATTGGCTAGTCCTAAGAAGCTTCGAAGCTCGGTCAATGTGGTCAGGGCTGGCCAGATACAAATGACTTGGATCTTAGCTAGATCAACATGTACTCCATGCTCATCAAAAATGTATCTCAGGTATTGGACCTTGTTCATGCCAAAAGAGAATTTTTCCAAGTTGGCATAAAGCTTGTGTTGTCGTAGAGTGCTCAAAACCCATTGAATATGCTGCATGTGCTCCTCCCATGTTCTGTTGAAAATGAGTATGCCATCCAAATATAATACAACAAAGGAGTTGGTGAAGGGTCTCAATACATCATCCATCAACCTCATGAAAGTGGTTGGTACATTTGTTAAGCCAAAGGGCATAACTAGCCATTCGTAGAGACCTTCCTTAGACTTGAAGGTTGTCTTCTAGACATCCATTGGTTCTATGGGAACCTGGTTGTAGCCAGACTTCAGGTCAATCTTACTGAAGAACTTTTCCCCCTTGATTTGGTCAAGAAGTTCATCAATCCTTGGAATGGGATATCGGTTCCTAACTATGATTTTTTTTAAGGCTCTGTAATCAATGCAGAGTCACCAAGTCCTGTCCTTCTTCTACACCAGTACAATCGGGCTTCCTCAAGGGGAGGAGTTGGGTCTGATGTGCCCCTTTTTAAGAAGCTCTTGGATTGGATGCTTGATTTCGTCATTCTCCATCAGCGAGCGTCGATAGATTGGTTCATTAGGTAGAGGTGCGTTGAGGGTCAGATCAATTGGATGCTTGACTTGGCAGTGTGTCGGTACCCTTGTAGGTGAGACAAAGATGTCTTTGTATTTTTCCATGATCTCGTCCAGTTGCTTATTTTGCAAAGAGAGGTGTTCTTTAGAGGCCACGGATGTGGTGACAACCTTTTTCTTACTGTGAGCATGGATCACAAAGAAGATGAACTTCTCGGTCTATGAAATGACCTTACTGCATTGCTTAGCAAAGATTAAAGAAATAGCAGTAGGCCATGCCACCTCTGGGATCCTGTACAATTGTCTACCCAAAGTAATAATAACACTGTGGGGTCTAGACTCGTACACATCATGATGCTTCCACAAATATGGTTTTCCTAAAAGAACATCACAAACTTCAAGGGGAGCAATATCACACAGTACCTCATCTTTGAAAGGCTTGATGTCGTAGAATAGACAACATTGTTGGCTAACACAGAGATCTCTTCCTTGATGAAGCCAACCGATGGTGTAGGGTTGTAGATGCAGTGTCGCTGGTAGGTTTAGTCACTTGACGACCTCTGCTGAAAATCAAGTTCTTATGACTACCGTTGTCGACAATTAAGTGACTCAGATACCCCTTGACCTACATCTGCTAGTGAAAGAGGCATTCTGCTTCCTCTAGTTCTTTTGGTTAGTTTGGTCGGAATTTGGTGGTAGCGACCATGGAACTGGGTTCAACATCGATAATCTGCTTCCCTCCTTCAGGATTTGACTCAGAATCGTAATCGACCTCTGACTCGAAATCCTTCAACTCGGCCATGAGGGACTGCTTGGAGCGACATTCCTCGGTGTTGTGCCAAGGACTTTTATGGTACTCACACCATTTTCCCATGTCCTTCTTTGTCTTCTCGTTTCCCTTCTTGTGTTGTGGCTTGGACGGATTGTCCTGAGGGTGGCCATCGTGACTTGGTCCTCTGCTGTGTGGGTTGGGGTTTCCTTTGCTCTGCTTCGGCTGCGAGGGGTTTGCAGATTCAAACTCTCGTTGTTTCTACTTAAATTTATGCTTGATCTTGACAACATATATATAAGTTGGTCCCAATGAGGCAATGTCCAGGACCTCCATTTTTGTTTGAATGTATCTACGCAAACAATCATGGTATTTGAGCACAAGATGACGTTCAAAATATTGGATACCCAATTTGGTGCGGAGGGTATGGAAAATATTGGTGAAGTCTGGTATTGTCTTGTCCCTTTCTTGACGTAGGGTGGTCCATTTGGTGTACTAGTCCTCGTATCTTCCAATAGGGTAGTATTGTTCTTTAATGGCATCCCGGAAGGAATCCCATGTAGGGGCCACCACAAAAATTGCAGATTCCTCCACATCCCTTTACCACCAGTCTTTAACATGGGGAATGATCTTTAGGAGTGCAAAAGTGATATTTTCTTGATCGAAAAATTGTGGACCGAAAAATATCCTTCGAGCAGATTTAACCATTTATCTACAACATCCGCATCTATCAGTGCTTCAAATAACTGGATATCAAAATTTACTTGTACCTTGAAGGGGCTTGCATGGTCACCTGATGAAGATGCTTCTCCCGTGGGCAATTGTCGAAGGATCTGCACGAAGTTGTCCATCATTTCATTCTTTTGTCACACGAGGGCTTCCTACAGAAACATTTTAATAGGATATTCTACTCCATCATCTTTATTTTCATCTCCCATGGGCTTTTGTTGAGCTCAACACGATCAATCTGGTAATGGTTCGATTGGTTCGAGTCCCAACTTCTTGTACCCAAACCTTGTCGAGGACATGCACGAAGAAAAATAAATGAAGAGAAAACCGTTGTGATACCATTGATATGGATTTAGGAGTAGAACAAACTGATTTCAGACCAAATACCATAAACACAGAGATCAGAAGAGTAACACAAATATCCAGTGAACAATATCTTCTATTAAATAATGAAATAGGTTGAAACTGTAAAACTGCAAAACTAAAACTTTTGTGAATGGTGGTAGCTATCTCTGAGAAGAGGTGTGGTTGCTACATGTATCCATATGAGAAGAATGGATTACAACGAGGCTCCATAGGCCCTTTTCATATTACTCCTGAATGCCAAAACTCTAGACACCAAAAACCTAACCCTAGAAGGTGAAATGCCAAAAGTCATGTGGGCCCTATGGGTAAGTTGGTGTAATTTGGTACCTCAACTTCCTAGGGTCATAACTTTTGCATACGACATCCATTTTAGGTGCGTGATATCCCATTGGAAAAGTCTTTCAGAGAGATACACATTCCACTGTTAGAATCTGACTCTGTCTACAGTCTAACTGTGGCGAGCCAAAAAAACAATGTTTAGGGCCTCAAAACAACCCTGAAAGTACAACAAGATGTGTTGACATGAAAACATATAAAATAGGCCTTTTGGATTAGGTGAGAGGCCACCTGTATCCACCTGGAGAATGTGCGAGGCTTCATACAGCCCCAAAAGTGTAGAACTAACAATTATAAAGTAGTACAGAAAGACGTGCTGAACAAAAACGAACACAAGGAGCCAGTTGGAATAGGTGGGTGGCCACCAATATCCATATGGATCATATGTGCTTCCTTTCATCCTCAACTTGCATACAAATATAGAATGTTCAAAGTGTTGGCCTGGAAATAGACCTCGTTTCACTAAAATCCATTCATGCCCATAATTTTGATAAGTTGACCATGCTTAGACTCATTGTTGGTAATGTGTGTGAACCCATTGATATAATAAATATATGTTAATATTCTTATATCTCTAGTTCATACTTGTACATAGTTTTCATCCTCGGTGACCATTAGCTAATACAAATCTAATGACATTTGTGTCTCCTTTCATCCTTGACTTGCTTACAAATCTAGAATGTTCAAGGTATTTTCTTGGAAATGGGATTGTTTTTGCTCATGTTCATTCCTACCCATAACTCTATTAATTTGACCATGCTTGAGTTCCTTTCATGTAATGTGTGTGCAATGAATAAGTGTGAGTTGGTTTCAATTGGTAATCAAGTATGTGATTGATTTTTTTATTTATTGTGACACTATTTTTGTGATGCTCCATATTATGGCCTTATGCAAATAGAACTTTGATTTTTCTCATCTTATTAATCCATTGCTTAGTAACTATTTGAACACAATAATGTTGATATAGACATGTGAGAAGTGTACATCTAGACATATTTATCTATTACATAATATTATTTTTATTGTTATATGTTCATGATGATGATCATTATGTGATTTGGTTAAACATGCAAATTTAAATGTGGAATTTTAGTATAATGGATACTAGTTCAAAATTATGATGTGGATGTATAATAAATATGAGGCATGTTGTAAATAAACATACATTTCCTAATTGAATTTCAACACAAATATGGATGACCATATGAAATTTGTTATGTATATGGATGGATATGAGTATTAGTGAACTAACCTACAGGTCAACAAATTATGCAATAACCAAATGACTATAATTCTGAGGTAACTTAGATGTCGTTGACATCAAAGAGATAATGTATGTTTTAAGTTGTACTCATGATTTAATTTATGATTTTGAATATTGCTATGATCTATGGTAAGTGTGGCTTTGACAAGACACACAACTTGCCCAAAGTAGTTGTTTGATGACGTGACTCTAAGAACAATAGTTGCACAATATGGCTTGATATAGGGTGTTGACCCTAGTTCTATGATGAGGGGTGGAGGTATTTCCCATCGTTTATCCTCTAAAACCTAGAGTCATGGGAGGGTTGTGTGAAATCACACTCCCCTAGACGTGTGATGGCGACTGTTAGTTGTCTGTTGGGGAAGCTTGGTCGAGACGTATGGCACTTATGCTTATGGGTTCTATCTGGAGTTAGGTCAATATAGTTTATGATTCAGCCTAGTCTAGTAAAGGAAAGGATATGATGGAAGATGGAAATAGGTTATGAAGGAAGGATGCTTCAATGATAGTTGAGAATACTGATTGGGGATTATATGTGCCACTATTGTTTACTCACTTGGTTCCTACCATGTTTAAAACCCTCTTTTGATTCCCTTTCCATATTTTAAGTGTGATAATGAGTTATTGATGAATTAGTGTAATTTTGTTCATTAAGATTATTAAATGATGCATTTACTTTATTTGTTGCCTTCCATGCCTTGGTGTGATTATACAAGAACTATGCAATAGAGGCAGTGGTTTTTTATTATTAATACATGCATGATATATGTGTCTGCTAGCTACGCACACATACCTTACACATGTACACTAGTACAATTAATTAATATATTAATTATTAAATTAGATTATTAACTATTTAATTGAATGGTTTAATGACTATGTAAATTATATTGCATACAAAAATATCTAGAAGCATTAAATATCGTCTTTGACTTTGATTGATGGTTGGTATGATGAATTAAATGAGCATGGTGGGTTGTCATGTACATTTTGGGGAAAATTGTCAAATTGCATTTATTAGCTAGCATGAGAAGAAAGACTTTGCATTTTATTTATTGTTGTTTTATGCAAGTCATTTATATTTTAGTTTTATTTCAAACTTTTCCCAAAAATATAGATAAGGGAGGTTGATGGATAATAATGAGGGTGGTTGAGGAAACTTGGGGAATAGGAAATGGAAACTTGATAAATAGGAGAGGAGGTTGAGAGGTTTGAGCATGAGGACAGGTTGTGTAATTCTCGGAAGATATAACTCTTGTGATAGTCTTCTTAGAGCATGTGTGATTTACTGTTCTTGGAGTTACGGGCACGGAGGGCCAAGAAACCAAAAGGTTTCTTGGAGCTAGGAAGTCATCTAGGCTCCTAGTTGGCTAGGAAGATTCTATTGTTTCCCTCTAGGTAAGTGGGAAAAGAATGCTTGGAAGCACACTCCTACTACTAGCAGGGCTACACTGCAATTGGTGAGCTTCAACGAACCATGGAGAAGGTATTTTTCAGTGGTATTTTGTTATATTTTTGTTTTAAGTTTTAAATCTTAGAGTTAACATATTACTAAATTCATCATGTTATTTACAGTTGGCATTGAGCAAATGTAAAAGAGTTGTGGAAATGAAAATCAATGAAATTATGTTAAAACAAAGTTCTTATTGCATATGTATTTAATGAGTGATTAATTGTCTAGCATCTTGGATGGGTGTTACCGTTTGGCTCAAAAATATATTTGCAATGTTGCTTAGTATTAATGTTGCATTTTGATTCTCTCTCTGTGTTCTTGTTTGTGCATGGTCCTTCTCGCCGCTTATCTTCAGGTGCCCAATTAGGATAATTTGAGGCCAAAATCCTTTTTTGCTTGAGCTAAGCATGGTGGCTTTGAAAATTTGAGCTTGTATCTACCCTTTTATAGCTTAAAGGCACAATATATGTAGTATTTGGCATCTGAGTTCAAATCCTTTAGCATGGTTTAAATTTGGAGCTTATTTCCCTAGAAGAATTACATGTAACTAATAGTTCTTGGATGCCCACTTCTTTCCATAGAAGCCCTTCATATTTTTCCTTAAATGGTATATATGAAAATATTTATCTTTATATGATTTTTCAATTGTTAGGGTGAATTTACTATTAATAGCATTTTTCCAATATTTCTCAAACCCATGGCCTCTCTAAAATCCTACAAGACTTTTGCAAAATGGTTAACGATTCAAAGTTGAATTTTAAAGAAGTATCGAATGGTTTTAGCATATTCATTATTTGCATTTATTTTATAAAGAGGCAGCCTTTATTTTTTAGTTTTATTTCTCAATGACAGAGTTTAATTGTTCCTATTAAACCATTATAGTATGTATACTTAGTGGTGGTTGTTAGCAAACAAATGTTCTTACTCTTTATTTGTCATTTTGTTTCATTGTGTCCAAGGTCTTTGCTTTAGTTAATACCAATAGTATAGATTTTGTAATGAGATTTGTGCCTCTTTTCAACCTCAATTTGCATATAAATATAGAATGTTCTAGGTTTTGGCTTAGAAATGGACCCTCTCTAGCTCAAATCCATTCTTGTCTAGAACTTTGTTAAGTTGACCATGCCTATATTCCTTGCTGGTAATGTTTGTCAAACATTGATATAAAATATATATGTTAAGGGTTCTCTCTATATTCTTGTGTCTGTTATTGTGTGGGTTTTTTTGATATTCTGGAGTTAAAGGTTTTTATCTTGTTTATGATTCAATTTCAAGGGTGAAGGATCACTACAAGTGGTATCGTAACACTTTATTGGGCAACAAGTGGAAGATATTTTTCTTTCATTTTTTTCTCTATAAAATTTAAAGGGAAAAATATGGCGATGAAATTTATATTTATTTATAAAGATTTGTATGTAGAATATGAATAAACTAACTATATATTTGAATCCCTCTCAAAAAAATGCCCAATTTCAAAAAAAAAATCATTCCAATTGAAGTAAAGATATTGTTGATTTAAAATCAACTACTTTAGGGTTTTCCAGTGATGACCATGCAAATTGTAGGGAATATATATTTTGATAGAGTACCCATATTTCTGCCAGACCAATGCCAACAGATGCATATTGTAATGTACCTAGGGAGGATAATATGGGGTACACGAGGAGGTACCCAAGGAGATAATGAATGTAATGTGGTCATAATAATGGAATAAGCCCACTATGTAGTTAAAAATGAAATAATATAATAATGGGTAGTTGGCATAGACCCTTAGAAATTATCATGTGGAAAAATGTCATTAAACTCCATAGATATCTAAAATATTCACCATGAACAACACAAAAATATAGAGGGAAGAACCCTTCAGGTAGAGTAACACCATATGTTACTCTTTATGGAAACAATCACTCCACAAGCCATGCTTGCTACAATACAATACAATCCAACACACCTCCAATATAATGATACTCATGTGTATTTATACTTTCTTATGGGTATTTCTAAGGGTCTATGCCAACTACTCATTATTATATTATTTCCTTTTTAATTACATAGTGGGTCTATTCCATTATTATGGCTACATTATATTCATTATCCCCTTGGGTACCACCCTAGGTACCCCATATTATCCTCCTTAGGTACATTACATTCCATCCCCCTTAGCATTTTTTGTCCTCGAAACATGGGAATAAACCATATAATATGGTATATTAAGCAATGTAGTCAATTAGTACCATGCACGGGCATCCATCCATCCTATTGAAATGTGGACATGGGGTCCAATTATGACCTTTCCTCGATCTTTATTTTAGTTTCTTCTTAGAATCCATGTCTTCATTGTGTTTCTCTGATATCTCTATGCATTGATTTTAGTCCTTTGTGTGCCTCCATACTAGTTGCCTCTTTAGTTCCATGTTGATCCATACTAAGTTTTTTGATGCTCATGCCCTTGCCTTGATGATTGTTGTTTCTTCATGTGGTGTGGGTGGAAATATACAACAACTTTAACTATTTATTCTTCTTTCTTTGACTCTTCAACATGTGGTTCCTTAGCTTTGACTTCCTTTTTATGCCCTTTATGGTACTTTTCTTTGAGTGCTTCTACAGACTCATTTTCCAATTCAACCCTGGAATCTTCATCTAATGTGTCATTAGGTATTGGAATTTTTTACCCTGTAAGGACTTCTTTAGGTGCCCCCCTGGGCCTTTCTTGTTTGGTAAGTGATATATCCCGCAATGTAATTTTGTTTTTCTTTTACCAAAGTTTAAAAAACTTCTTTTATGCATTCATATTAATTGTACAGACTAAGTCCATCCAAGGATATCCAAGATTAATATCCACATCACACATATTTATAGAATAAAAATACGAATGCAACACACATTTATCAATGGTAACCTTCAAATCTTTAAAAATTTGAATATTTTCACTCTCAACCTATGTGATTTGAATATTCTTTGTGGATACTTGCAATATTTTATCCAAGTTAACAATGATGAAGTTATCCTCGCTACTAGGGTTTATAGAAACAATAACCTTTTCATATTGAATATATCCATGAACCTGTAAAATAAAGTTGTCACATGAAAATAAATCCCTAGTGCTCTTCTTATCCCTCTAAACAACATGAAACCACCCATCTAAAAATAGGTTTCCATGTTCTTCACCAGGAAGTGCCATCATCTTGTCATAGTTAAGAAAATTCCACCACTTAGTCACATCGCCTCTTAAATTCATACTTACCCAAAATTTCCACAGCTTTCCCCATAATGGATTCATCTCTTTTATGTACTCTTCAATACTAGGACCATCCACTTTTCCAGCGAACAACAAAAACTTCTTGTTGTGAAGACCTAGAATTAGAACTAGTGTTTTGAATAAATCTCTTACTTTTCAATGGATTTCTTTTATGTAGTTAGGGTTTGAGGCCAATAATGTAAAATGATAATAACTTCATCTATGCTTCTCAGATTGGCTATTATGACCCCAATTATGAAATGCCATGGCTTCTTTGGAACTACTACACTGGTTTGAATGAAATTTGTATAATCTATCAAAAGATATCCAACATGTGAAATTTGTGGGCATCATAAGAAAAAACCCTAATAAAATCTTGATTATATCAACAATATCTCCACATCTCAGACACTTTTTGAACAATTGTTTTTTTTTTTCTTAATTGGGTATTTTTTGGGAGGAACTCATATATATGGATGTTTTTTGCAAATTATACAAAAAAAGTTTTAAAATCAACCTTAATGTTTCCATCCTCTTTTTCCCATCAAAAAGCTATGAAAAAAAAAATATCTCCCACTTCTGGCCCAAGAAAGCACTCTAATTCAACTTGTAGTAAACATTGCTATATATGAGAGTGAAAAAATTGTAAAACTTCATGAGCATTACCTTAAACTTCAAATATATCTAAAATATTCACCATGAACAACACAAGAATATACAAAGAATAACCATTAAGGCAGGGTAACACGATCGATTACTTCTTATGTAAGGAATCACTCAACAAGCCATGCTTGCTACAAGACAATACAATCCAACAGACCTCCAATACAATGATATTGATGTGTATTTATACTTTCTCCTGAGTATTCCTAGGGGTCTATGCCAATTATCCCTTATTATTATAGTATTTCCTTTTGATCGCATAGTGGGCCTATTCYATTATTATGGCCACATTACATTCATTATCCCYTTGGGTACCTCCTTATGTACCCCATATTATTCTGCCTAGGTACATTACACATAGTGGTTGTGGCATTTCATAATTGGGATCATAATACATATTTTGAYCACTATTGAGGGAGTTATGATCATTTCAAATTTACAAYATTAAAACCCTAATTGCACAAAGGATCTCCATTGAAAAATAWGTTATTTCTTCAAAACCCTAATTCTACTTTTGAATTATAGCCAACATGTATTTTACACCAAAATTGGATGGTCCTAGTATTGAATAACATGTCAGTCATTATRGCCAATAATTTGGAGRTCTTTTATATCAGTGAATTTAATAGAAGAAACTACCATATGGTGGAAKTTGTTTAACCATTAAAWGATGATAACACTTCCAGTTGAAGCTTGTGATCAAGTATTTTTAAACAAGTGGTCTCATGTTGTSAAGAAGGATAAAAACGACAACAAAGGTTTATTTTCATAGAATAACATATTSTTACATATTCATTGATGTATTCAAAATGAGAAGGWTGTTATTTCTATAAACCTTATCAATAAGCATAATTTCATCAATTTTAACTTGGATAAAAGATTGCAAGTCCCCGCAAAGCCTATTGAAAGCACACATTTTGAGGGTGAGAATGTTCCATTTTTTCAATATTTGAAGGTTACTATGGATAAATATGTTTTGCATTCATATTTTCATGCTATGGATTTGGATGATGTAGATATTATTCTTAGATATCCTTGGATGGAATTAATTGGTACAATTAATATTAATATGCAAAAGAAGTTTACGATGCTTTGGTATAAGAAAAAATAAAATCCCACTGCAGGATATTTCTCTTACTAAACAAGAAGAGCCCAAGGTGGCACATGGAAAATTCATTGCAGAGAAACTAATTGCAGTACCTACTGACACATCATATGAAAATTCAAAGGTTGAATTAGAATTTTAACCTAAAGAATCACATGAATAAAATCCTTAGGAAGGGCATAAAAAGGAAGAAGTGTAACGACCCCTTTGTTACGACTACAAGAGAAGAAAAAGTGCAAAAAAAAATTTGTCTTTTTTTTTTAGGGCAAGAGGGCGACGACGACAACAGTTTAACCACACCATTGACGATGAACACAAGCACGCAGTCCAGGCAACCGGCTACTATGACACCACGCACAAGCACAAGGGTAACTGGGCAAGACATGCGCAAAATAACAAGGAGGAACGACTACTCGCCCAATGTAAACACAATCACACCTACAAGCTAAGGGACAACATCCCCATCCTGACTCAACAACCTTGATGAACAAGGACTAGAACCTCAAGGCGTGCAAACCAAACGCCTGAAGGATTTCAACCCATGCGCCCAAGCAAACTTACAACGCTCGATGACACTCACACAGAAGGCACCGACTACGGCCAGGTTATCATTCGTCGCTATCCAATAGGGAGTGCCATGATCCCCTCATCAAGAATCATTCCATCCCCAGATGATAGATGGGTCAATAACGTTGGCGCAACACCTCCTATCTGGACAAAGGCCTCTAGATAACTCCGACGCGCTAGGAGCCAAACTGACAAGAAGGTCACACATATACCCCAAGCAACAGGTCACCCAGTCACAAGATGACTACAACAAGAGAGCGCAAGCCATTGCATGACTTCGCCAACTACCCAACCATTAATCAAGTCTAAGAAGTCAATAACTACCAATCTAAATTAACATAACTTCTACTCCAATTTAGCATGTCTAAATCGCCATTTAGTCAAAACATGCCAATCTAAATTAACCTTAATGACAATATAAATTGGAAATTCTAAAATTAATCACTAATTCTAATCTAAATACAGAGATTGATGACATGAACGACGCGATATAAAGGTGCATAAATTTCGGTGCACCAGTGATTTTGTTGAAGTACAAGGATTGCAATTTGGGAGTCAGAACCCTTCCATTCACTAAACCTACTTTAAAAGAAACCCACGTGAACATAATTTTGTAAAACAAATCTATCACATTACCCTTCCCTTTATATGATTACAATCATCCATTCATTTATCTCAAATTAAAATAAAAGATAGAACAGAAAAGGTGTATTACTCAAAGTTGCATTCATTGTTATACTATCATAATATCCATCATCGACTAAATCATACATTATAATTCTTTAAACGGATATCGTTGACAACTTTACAGTACCATACATTAAGTGTTGACATTGCAGATCCATTTTTCATTCAGTCGTGTGGATAACTCATTTAACATGTCAATTTAAAGGCTGTCTAAAAATATGCTAACAAGGTGTTGTGTAATAACGCCTTCCATTACATCTGCCAGCTATAAAATGTTTTTAAATGTGCATGCAGACAGTTGTAAATTGGTACACACTCTTGCCAATTAACAGTAGATTTGCCCCAAAATTAAATTCCATTGTCAAAATGGAAACGAGGGTAATAATCAATGCAAGGGAAAACACAGGTATTAAACAATGAAATGTAGTACTGACAAATGGAAAACGACAGTTTTAACTAAAGTCCAATCGCCAGGTATCAAGGGAAATTCGCAGTCATAACCCCGGGCAAATTCTTACTAGCAGTAAAAGCAAGCGATGAACACCTTCAAGTGAAAAACGCATAGAAAAACTTTCAAGCATGAACACACCAGACTGGATTATTATATTTTCTGTCATTGACAAATAAGTAAAATGTTGTACCCAACACACCAGAAAAACATGGTATGCCTTTGATGGAAAATCGTGGGCATCTAACAACAACTCAGTCAATAGTTTTAACAACAAATTCGTGGGTGTTTTTAGCAAATTCAGTTAGTTACGGTAAGAAATAAAAATGCATTCAAATAAGGTATAAAAACACCGACAACAAGATGAAATCCATTGCCATTCAAGGCACGGATTCGATGTCAATAAAGGTATATAAAAACCAGCGTTTAATATGGAAATTCGCTGCCATTCAAGGCACGAATTCACTGTCAATTTGACAAGGAGGTCGCCAACATTCAGTGAGGAAAATAGTTGCCATCCAAGGCACGATTTCACTGTCAATCGACAATGAGATAACCAACATTCAGTGAAGGAAAATCGATGCCATCCAAGGCACGATTTCACTGTCAATCGGCATGATAACTAAAAACGTTGTTAAACATCAAGGGGAACTTGTCGCCATTAACCACACCCCTACACTATAGAAAATTGTCATTCACACAACAAATACATAGTCTAAGGATTACGGAAATCTCTGGGTAAGTAAAACAATCGTGGGTAACTATCACCAGAATTCGCTAACCCATCTTTAACTGTAAATAAATAAAAATTGTGAATACAACCAGAGAATGTAAAATTGATGGCTATCATTCAAGGGAAGGCTCAATAAAAAAGGTTGTCAATCAAGTGTACCACAGAGACTCACATCGTTTTCTTCAATTTAAGGTGTAGAGAAAAAAAAAAAAGGGGCACAGCGAATGGCCATCAAAACGACGCAGGATTAAAACTTATCCATCAACACCCAAAGCAAATTTATAAATTATCCAAGAATAAAAATGTAGGGTTAAAATTTGATCCATTAAGATATAAAAATGGGGTAAAAACGAGATAACGACGAGATACAATCATGTCGAGGTTGAAGAAAAAATTCGCCAACAATCAAATTTGCAGAGTTAAATAATCACATCAAGGCGCAAGGTGAACCATCCGCCAAGGACAAACGTCAGAGGTAGACAGTTGACAGGAACATCCTTCGCTCATCATCCTCACATAGAAAAGTAGGGCGTTAAGATCCATAGGTCTATCAATGTCGAAGCGACGACCATAGATCAGGCTCCTGGCCGACTGCTTAGGTGAGGATTGGTGAGCTAGGGACGAAGGAAAAATATACCGCAATCATCACAATCAATCAACCACAGAACGATCAAGACATGCAAGGATCGAATTCCATGGTAAATCAACCGACATCAAGCTAAGGCTATGGGGAAAATCTCAGTCATCAACTAAAATGCTAAGACAATCATTGTCCTTACCCAATTAAACATGCAGATCTAAAAGCATAAATCATACTAGCAATCTACCATCAAAAAATAAAGAAAGTGTATCATTTCCCAATGCCTGCTCTGAGTTGATGTCCTGCATGCTCTCTGCAACTCCCACTTGCCGACCGATGAGACTTCACCGGTACTTCCTAGCCAACGCTAGGGGTACTCTTCTTCCCCCTTAGCCCCCCGAGATGCAAAGGGGCCACACACACTATCCATAGAATCAGCTAGCTCCCAGCTCACCTCGCAAGGCCGAGCTACCACTCCTCATCGAGATGGGTATCCCAACTCCCACAAGCTAAGTCAGTCAAGTAGAGATTTTTGCAGCATAACGTTACGCAAAATAGGTGAGGTCCATCATCCTTCTCATCCCTCCATTATATAGAGTTTCCAAGTCCCTTACTTTCCCAAAATCCCATTTTATTTAAAGTTTAATAAATTAATTCATAAAAATTCCTCCCCGTACATGTGTCACCCATCCTCTTCATTCCTCCAAAAACTAATTTCTTTAATTAATTAATTAATTACCCTTATTTCCCTCACCCTCCTAGAGTCACTCCTAGAATCGCTCCTAGGTGTCCCCAAATTCCCTTACAGGTTTTAATGACTTTCCCCATTATTAATTTGCTAGTTCAGTTTTAAATTAGAAATTTCTTAAATGGTAGGTACCTTACTAAGTTTGACTTTCTGCTTTTTACCTTGTGTTTCCCTTTTCTTTTTATGTTTCTCTCTTTTCCTAGTTTCCTAATTATTTTAGAATTCCCTCTTTCCCCTTTTCATTTAGAGCTCAATTTGGCAGGTGTAGAAATTAACTTCTTTTTTTTCACTTTTCCCTTTTTAAATAATTTTAAACTATCATAATATAATTAAACAATTATTTCCCCCTTTTTAATTTTTATCCTAACAGATTTTTATGAATCAATTAAATTGCTTACTCCCTCCTTGTTACAAGATTAGACTTTAATTTCCGTGCTGGGTGACATTTTATTAGGGAAAATTGTTTTAAAAAATTTCATATCACGTTATTCATCCTAAGGCCATCTAGGTTCATTCATTTATCATTATCAACGTGACGTTCCCTTCAGAACGCACTAGGTGCTCCAAGGGTGGCACTCGCCTCATCTGTTTCCCGTGCGCGACGTGCCCTTCAAGATGCACTACGTGCTCCAAGGGTGTCACTCACCTCTTTCCATTTTTCTCATGCGACGTGCCCTTCAGGATGCACCACGTGCTCCAAGGGTGCCACTCGCCTCTTTCCATTTTCCTTGCGCGACGTGTCCTTCAGGATGCACCATGTGTTCCAAGGGTGCCATTGTTCGACAACACAGGTATTCCAACAGAGAACGAACACCTTCAGTAACCACTCACATAACCAGATCAAAGATCAACACACCGATGTTTTCACGTGGTAAAACCCCTACGGGGAAACATCCATGGCCCCAGCCAACGCGACCACTTGGAGCAGTTTATTAATGCAAAGAAAAAG
>ML778754.1:1649581-1660269 GCA_009831015.1 Picea engelmannii
GTCGGGAACATATCGTGACCGTCGGATTTCCTAACTACAAATGCATACTAATGCATACTAAAGAAACACACTTTTACCTAACGACATATTAGACCAAGTAGATCTTAACTAACTCCTAAGTGTCTAAATATCCTAACAGCCACTCGCCTCTTGACTGACTTGGTAAACATCAAAAACCCCTGGAGTCAATACTCCGCCAGGTGAACTTGTGAGAGACTAAGGGCCTCTAAGGAATAAGGCCCCTACCTTATTGTGTGCCCCTTAGAAGCATCGTGAGAGACTGTCGCAGTCTGCCCTCATGATATCGTGGGTCCTCTCGAATTAGGTAAATGTTAACCTACAGTTCTATCCACGACGAGAGTGCTAGTAGGTTGTGGCAGGGTTGTTGCCCACACCTCTCCCTCAACATCTCTAGTAGTCGTGTGTGACCCTCTACTCCACATGTGAGTCTGTTCAGCAAGCTATCGCCAGCCTGCATCATCAATGAATCATGTCAGCAACATATCTATAATCATATCATCTAATCAGATGCATTAATATCACATATAAAACAATCAAACCCCAATGGTTCACTCCCCGACTCGATCTGGAGTCCAAGGGGTTCCATTGATGCCTCTGCATCATCGAGGTCCAAAATCCTACACCCTCAGTAAAACTGAATCAATAGCACATGTCTATGTCAATGCAGTAAAACAACATGTCAACAACCCATAACGCCTCATAATGAAAATCAATGTTTTAATAGCATAATAATCTGGATCACTTGTGAGCAAGTGTCGTCAAAGAATAAGTTCGCTCAGTGCGCAAGAGCGAGATGTTACATACACCCCCTCTTGGTCTAAACTTCGTCCCGAAGTTTCATAGTAATAATGCTGAAATAATGTGTATCATAGTATCATAAGTCTATCTATTAAACAAAAAGGAAATTGTTGGTGCATATCATATGCGTCCTCCCAGGTCGCCGAGTGCGGACTATAATTGTCCCACTGGACCTTGACCTCATCCACTGTTTGACGTCGTAGCTGTCGAATGCGATGATCCAAGGTGCAGATTGGCTCAGCCATGAGCGCACCCTCATTCGACACCCGCAAGGTGCTTAAGTCAAATCATGTGTAGGATCACTAATCATAAAGTCTCAACAGAGACATGAAATACATCATGCATACGCCTCAAGAATCAGGCAAAGCTAGTCATCAGACCATGGGCCTCTCTTTTCCACAATATCATAGGAGATAGTTTAGCCCCTTTTCCGAACTTGATTGAACTCTTATGTAGTTTCCATCACAAAAATACTCGATCGCCACATCGTAACTATGGTCGACACGACACGCATCGACATAACTCTTATGTCGATCCTACGCTTCCTTGATCCTTTGTCTTATAGCTTGCATTTAATCTTCCATTTCTTGGATCGTTTTCGATCCCACCAGGACCCTATCCTCAAGCCGATCCCAACTCAAGGCGTCTGACACGATCACTCATAAAGAAACTCGAAGGGCACCATATTAATGGTGCTTTGGTAATTGTTGTTAAAGGTGAATTCTACCAGTGGCAAGAATTCTTCCCAAAACTTATGTTGTCCATCACGTTCATGCATAACAGGTAATCCAAGGTCTGGTTCATTCGTTCGGTCTGCCCGTTAGTCTCCAGGTGATACACAGCACTGAAGTTAAGTTGGGTTCCCAAGGCCTCTTGGAAACTCGTCCCAAAATCGTTCAGTAAACACCGATCCTTGATCGGATATAATCCTCTTAGGCACACCATGCAGCCTCACAATCTCACTAATGAAAACTCTAGCTATGTCAGGTGCCTGATACGTCGTACGCACAAGAATAAAGTGATCACTCTTCATCAGAGTGTCTACTACTACGAAAATCAAGTCGTGTCTCCTTTTCATCAGAGACAATCCAACAATAAAATTCATTGAAATAACCTCCCATTTCGATTCCAAAATAGCGTCTGGCTGTAGTAATCCTGCTAGGTGTCTATGTTCATCCTTTACCTACTGACATTCTAGACATCTGGCCACATAGTTGACTATGTCTTCCTTCATTCCCTTCCAGAAGAGTAAGGGTTTAAGGTCTACCCTCATCTTCGTTATTCCTGGTTGAGCCATGTAAACTTCTCTATGAGCCTCACTTAGGATCAAGCTCCTCAACTCGTCATTCGGTGGTACGTAAATACAATTTTTAAACCTCAATAATCCATCATTGTCAAATGTAAATCCTTCAAATTTTGGTACCATCAAAGTGTTTTGTCTGATAAAACCCTCGACCTCTTTGTACCAGTCATCGTCACGTTGTAAAGCTAGAATCTTTTCACGTAGATTTGTCTGAAGAGGCATCACCGAAACGATGTGTGGTCTCCGACTCAATGCATATGTCACTCGGTTCATTGTTCCTTTTATGTAAGTGATCTCAAAGTCGTATTTGCTAAGCAATTCCGACCACCGTTGTTGTCATGCGCTCAGGTCGCTTTGCGTAAATATGTGTTGTAGTCCACAGTGGTCAGTCTTTAGTTCAAATTTTCTTCCAACAAGGTAGTGTCTCCAAACCTTCAAGGCATATACGATGGCTAAAAACTCCAAATCATGCGTCGCGTAGTTCTCCTCATGCCTTCTCAATTTCCTCGAGATGTAAGCGATCATTCGTCGGTCTTGCATCAAGTCTGCCTAAGCCTTCCTTGGATGCGTTAGTGCATACCAAGAAGTCTATGTCCATGTCAGGGACCTTTAGTATCAGTACGGTTGTCAACTACTCCTTGAGCCTCCGAAGTGCTTTCGTGCATTTCTCGGTCCAAACAAACTTCTTATTTTTCTTCTGCAATTTCGTGATCGGATTTGCTATCTTCGAAAATCCCTCGACAAACCATCGATAGTATCCTGCTAGACCCATGAAGCTACGTACTTCTGTGACATTCATCGATGCAGGCCATTCCATAATAGCCTCGACCTTCGTTGGATCCATGACGATACCTTCACCGGAGATGACATGCCCTAAGTAATGAATCTTTGATTGATAGAATGAGCATTTGGACAACTTCCCATACAAATTGTGCTCTCGCAAACACTGTAGTACCAAGCGCAAGTGCTCGTCATGCTCCTTCATCATCTAAGAGTAAATAAAAATATCATCAATGAATACTTGGATGAACTTGTCCAAGTACTCACGGAACACCCCGTTCATCAAACTCATGAATACCCCTGGGCGTTCTTCAGTCCAAATGGTAAAACAATAAACTCGTAATGTCCAAACCTCGCCTTAAAGCCGGTCTTAGGGATGCCATCCTCCTTAATCCGTATCTGGTGGTATCCTGATTGCAAGTTGATCTTTGAGAACACCGTCACGCCCTTCATTTGATTGAACAGATCATCAATCCTCGAAAACGGACATTGATTCTTGATCGTTGCCTTATTCAACTGATGGTAGTCAATGAAGAGCCTCCACAACCCATCCTTCTTTCATGTAAAAATAATAGATGCACTCCACAGTGACCCACTTGGACGTATCAGTCCCAGGTCCAAGAATTCTTTCAATTGCATTCTCAACTCCTGTAACTCCGGGGTCGACATCTGATAAGGCGTTCTCGCTATTGGTTCAGTCCTCGGTTTTAGGTCTATGGTAAACTCCAATTCCCTCTCTGGTGGATCCCCGGTAACTCCTCTGTAAAGACGTCTGCAAACTCTCTCACCACTTGAAGGTGTTCTAGACCTTCCACTACTCCCTTTTCATTTAACGCAAGGATCGCATAGAGCTTACATCCCTTGTGTATGATCTTCCGTAGCTGCAAGGAAGAGATAAACCTCAGGGAAACTCCCTGGCTCCACCCTACAATCACGCGTATTTTTCCCTCATCATCGACCAAACTCAACATTTTTCATTCTATAGTTGAGTATCGCCTCATGCGATTCCAACCAGTCCATACTAATCACAACGTCATAAGATCCTAAGATCGTGACGTACAGGTTGGTCCTAGTGACAACTCTCCCAGGTTAAGGGTACAGCCCGTAACCCTTCCTCCAACCTTCTGTTTGGCTCTTGAAGCCATCTTTACAAAGCTAAACTCATCATGTTCGACTGCCTTTACCTTAATCTCCCTTTTTTTTTAGCACTACACCAGAAATGAATCTCTCGAGAGCACCAAGATCTATCAAATCTAAGGGTCTGGTCAACGACGGTACCTGACATCTCGAGCACAATCAACTGGTGCTCTAGCTGGTGGTTATTCACCGTTGCGTGAATCTAATGGGCCTTGCCCAAAATTCCCACGGTAGTGGGTCCGACTGATCCAAATGCTCTGGCCCTCTCCTCTGGGAAGTAGTGTTGGTAATGTGGCTCCCCACCATCCAACACTTTCTTCGGTCCAATATCCCTGGTACCCGAAGTAAAAGATGAATTCTAACAATAAGGCCCAACTCGAACTTCTTGACCTTAAGCTTCTGGGTAATTTGATGCGGAGCATACCGAAACAACTCCAAATCGGGCCTCGTACTCAGGCACCGTGCGACTACCTCTTCGCAAGGCGTCAAACTCATTGAGTTGACGCTCAACGAATTCCTCAGTAAGATTCCTTTCCTAAAACTATCCCTCGAGCAGTTCCCATGACACGTCGTCGACAACCAAGTTCAAAAGTGGCAGGAGTGTCTTCTGCCACAAAAGAGTGCTCCCCTTCAGTCGAAAAACCACCATCCGGACCTTCATGCTGGAGGTCATATTTGCGAAGCGTGAAGCACCGCACCTTTCTCTACAACCGTGACTCGATGGAATAGCCGTCCATAACACTCGTGGGCTCAAGAACTCAACTCTCTCGAGTTCTCGGTGGATGCTAATGGTACTAGCTAGGGAAAGCAGTGGACCCTCAGGGGTACAGGTGCCCCGACCTCATCTCAGTACCGACGGAGAATCAAGGCCCTTGACATTACCTGGGAGGACCTTGTCAGACCATCATCATCCCTTACTACAAGTGAATCAAGTCCAAGGACTTTCCCTTCCCCTTGGGGTTCGAATCCGAGGGTGTGGAAACCTCTGCAGGCATCGCACCTCCTTCCATGACACCACGTTGCGAACCTCCGAGGCATTCTCTAAATGCGATCACTGCATGGACAAGTTAAGGTTTTTAAGGATCGCAAGGGTTACTACTCACTGGTTTATTGTAGTGGAAACCTTGGTGATCCTCAGTCGCAGGGTTGAACATGCTCTGATTCCATATGTAACGACCCCTTCATTATGACTACAAGCGAAGCAGAAGTGCAATTTTTTTTTGTGGACAAGAGGGCGACGATGACAACAGTTTAACCACACCACTGACGACGAATGCAAGCACGCAGTCCAGGCAACTGGCTACTATGACACAACACGTAGGCACAAGGGTAACTGGGCAAGACATGCGCAGAATAACAAGGAGGAACGACTACCTTCCCAACGCAAACACAATCACGCATACAAGCTAAGGGACAACATCCCCATCCTGACTCAATGGCCTTGATGAACAAGGACTAGAACCTCAAGGTGCATGAACCAAACGCCTGAAGGTATTCAACCCATGTGCATGAACCAAACTTACAACGCTCGATGACACTCACACAGAAGGCACCGACTCTGGTCAGGTTATCATTCGTCATTATTCAATAGGGCATGCCATGATCCCCTCATCAAGAATCATGCCATCCCCAGATGATAGACGCGTCAATAACCTTGGCACAACACCTCCCATCTGGACGAAGGCCTCTAGATAACTCTGACGCGCTAGGAGCCAAACTGACAAGAAGGCCACACATATACCCCAAGCAACGAGTTGCCCAGTCGTAAGATGACTACAACAAGAGAGTGCAAGCCCTTACACGACTTTGCCAACTACCCAACCATTAATCAAATCTAAGAAGTCAATAACTACCAATCTAAATTAACATAACTTCCACTCCAATTTAGCATGTCTAAATCAACATTTAGTCAAAACACACTAATTTAAATTAACCTTAATGACAATCTAAATTGGAAATTATAAAATTAATCACTAATTATAATCTAAATACAGAGAATGATAACACGAACGACGCATTATAAAGGTGCATAAATTTTGGTGCACCAGTGATTTTGTTGAAGTACAAGGATTGAAATTTGGGATTCGAAACCCTTCCATTCACTGAACCTACTTTAAAAGAAACCCAAAGGAACGAAATTCTGTAAAACAAATCTGTCACATTAACCTTCCCTTTATATGATTACAATCATCCATTCATTTATCTCAAATTAAAATAAAAGATAGAACAGAAAGGGTGTATTACTCAAAGTTGCATTCATTGTTATACTATCATAATATCCATCATCGACTAAATGATAAATTATAATTCCTTAAACGGATATCGTTGACAACTTTACAGTACCATACATTAAGTGTTGACATTGCAAATCCATTTTTCATTCAGTCATGTGGATAACTTATTTAGCATGTCAATTTAAAGGCTGTCTAAAAATATGCTAACAAGGTGTTGTGTAATAACACCTTCCATTACATCTGCCAGCTATAAAATGCTATTAAATGTGCATGCAGACAGTTGTAAATTGATACACACTCTTGCCAATTAACAATAGATTTGCCCCAAAATTAAACGCCATCATCAAAATGGAAACGCATGTAATAATCAATGCAAGGGAAAATGCAGGTATTAAACAACAAAATGCAGTACTGACAAATGGAAAATGACGGTTTTAACTAAAGGCCAATCGCCAGGTATCAAGGGCAATTCGCAGTCATAACCCCGGGTAAATTCTTACTAGTAGTAAAAGCAAGCGATGAACGCCTTCAAGTGAAAAACGCATAGAAAAACATTCAGGCATGAACACACTAGACTGGATTCTTATCTTTTTTTTCATTGACAAATAAGTAAAACGATGTACCCAACACACCCGAAAAATGTGGTATACATTTGATGGCAAATCGTGGGCATTTAACAGCAACTCAGTCAATAGTTTTAACAACAAATTTGTGGGTGTTTTCAACAAATTCAGTCAGTTACGGTAAGAAATAAAAATGCATTCAAATAAGGTATAAAAACACTAGCAACAAGATGAAATCTGCTGCCATTCAAGGCATGGATTCGATCTCAATAAAGGTATATAAACACCGGCGTTTAATATGGAAATTTGTTGTCATTCAAGGCACGAATTCACTGTCAATTCGGCAAGGAGGTCACCAACATTTAGTGAGATAAATCGTTGCCATCCAAGGCACGATTTCACTGTCAATCAACAATGAGATCACCAGCATTCAGTGAGGGAAAATCGTTGCCATCCAAGGCACGATTTCACTGTCAGTCGGCATGATAACTAAAAACATTGTTAAACATCAAGGGGAACTTTCCACCATTAAGCACACCCCTACACTATAGAACACCGTCATTCGCACAACAAATACATAGTCTAAGGATTACGAAAATCTCTGGGTAAGTAAAACAATCGCGGGTAACTATCACCAGAATTCGTTGACCCATCTTTAATTGTAAATAAATATAAATTGTTGAATATAAATTGTGAATACAACTAGTGAATGTAAAATCACTAGCTTTCATTCGAGGGAAGGCTCAGTCAAAAAGGTTGTCAATCAAGTGTACCATGCAGACTCACATTGTTTTCTTCAATTTAAGGTGCAGCGAAAAGAAAAATGGGCGCAGCGAATGGCCATCAAAACGACGTAGGATTAAAACTTATCCATCAACACCCAAAGCAGATTTATAAATTATCCAAGAATAAAAACGTAGGGTTAAAATTTGATCCATCAAGATATAAAAATAGGGTAAAAACGAGATAACGACGAGATACAATCATGCCGAAGTTGAAGAAAAACTTTGCCAACAATCAAATTTGCAGAGTTAAATAATCGCATCAAGGCGCAAGGCGAACCATCCACCAAGGACAAACGTCAGAGGTAGACGGTTGACAGGAACATCCTTCGCTCATCATCCTCGCACAGAAAAATAGGGAATTGAGATCCATAGGTCTGTTAATGTCGAAGTGATGATCGTAGATCAAGCTCCTGGCTGACTGCTCAGGTGAGGACTGGTGAGCTAGAGATGAAGGAAAAATATACCGCAATCATCACAATCAATCAACCACAGAACGGTCAAGACATGCAGGGATCAAAGGCCATGGGAAATCAATCGATATCAAGATAAGGCTATGGGGAAAATCTCAGTCATCAACTAGAATGCTAAGACAATCATTGTCCTTAATCATTTAAACATGCAGATCTAAAATCATAAATCATACTAACAATCTACCATGCAAAAATAAAGAAAGTGTATCGTTTCCCAACGCCCGCTCTGGGTTGATGTCCCACACGCTCCGTGCAACTCCCACTTGTCGACCAATGAGACTTCACCGGTACCTCCCAGCCAACACTAGGGTTACTCCTCTTCCCCCTTAGCCCCCCAAGCCGCAAAGGGGCCACACATACTATGAGAATCATCTAGCTCCCAGCTCGCCTCGCAAGGCCGAGCTACCACTCCTCACCGAGATGGGTATCCCAACTCCCACAAGCTAAGTCAGTCAAGTAGAGATTTCTGCAGCACAACGTTACGCAAAACAGGCGAGGTCCATCATCCTTCTTCTCCCTCCATTATATAGAGTTTCCAAGTCCCTTGCTTTTCCAAAATCCCATTTTATTTAAAGTTTAATAAATTAATTCATAAAAAGTCTTCCCCGTACATGTGTCACCCATCCCCTTCATTCCTCCAAAAACTAATTTCTTTAATTAATTAATTAATTACCCTTATTTCCCTCACCCTCCTAGAGTAACTCCTAGAATCGCTCTTAGGTGTCCCCAAATTCCCTTACAGGTTTTAATGACTTTCCCCATTATTAATTTGCTAGCTCAGTTTTAAATTAGAAAGTTCTTAAATGGTAGATACCTTACTAAGTTTGACTTTCTGTTTTTTCCTTTGTGTTTCCCTTTTCTTTTTATGTTTCCCTCTTTTCCTAGTTTCCTAATTATTTTAGAATTCCCTCTTTCTCCTTTTCATTTAGAACTCAATTTGGGAGGTGTAGAAATTAACTTTTTTTTTTTTCCCTTTTTCCTTTTTAAATAAAAATTTTAAACTATCATAATATAATAAAACAATTATTTCCCCCTTTTTAATTTTTATCCCAACAGATTTTTATGAATCAATAAAATTGCTTACTCCCTTCTTGTTACAAGATTAATGAAGATTATCATCATTATATATATAAGGATAGACAAATTATGCCACCAGTATAATTTAGACCTAGACTTTAATTTTCGTGTTGGACAACATTTTATTGGGGAACATTGTTTTAAAAAATTTCTTATCACGTTATTCATCCTAAGTCCATCCAGGTTCATTCATTTATCATTATCAACACAACGTGCCCTTCAGGACGCACCACGTGCTCCAAGGGTGCCACTCGCCTCTTAACTGACTTGGTAGACATCAAAAACCCCTGGAGTCAATACTCTGCCAGGTGAACTTGTGAGAGACTAAGGACCTCTAAGGAATAAGGCCCCTGCCTTATTGCTCGCCCCTTAGAATCATCGTGAGCGACTGTCGCAATCTGCCCTCATGACATCGTGGGTCCTCTTGAACTAGGTAAACGTTAACCTACAGTTTGATCCACGATGAGAGTGCTAGTAGGTTGTGGCAGGGCTGTTGTCCACACCTCTCCCTCAACATCTCTGGTAGTCATGCGTGACCCCTCTACTCCATATGTGATTCTAGTCGGCAAGCTATCGTCAGCCTGCATAATCAACGAATCATGTCAGCAACATATCCATAATCATATCATCTAATCAAATGCACTAATATCACATATAAAACAATCAAACCCCAATGGTTCACTCCCCGACTCGATCCGGAGTCCAAGGGGTTCCATTGATGCCTCTGCATCCTCGAGGTCCAAAATCCTGCACACTCAGTAAAACCGAATCAATAGCACATGTCTATGTCATTGCAGTAAAACAACATGTCAACAACCCATAACGCCTCATAATCAAAATCAATGTTTTAATGGCATAATAATCCGGATCACTTGCAAGCAAGTGTCCTCAAGGAATAAGTTCGCTCATTGTGCAAGAGTGGGATGTTACAAGAAGAATATAAGGAGCTACATGACTCAAGGGAACCACATGTTAAATCTTCCAAGACCAAAGATCCAATAGCTAAGGTTTTCATATATCTCCGCCCACACCACATTAAGAAACAATACTCATGAAGGCAAGGTCATGAGCATTAGAAACCATACTTTGGACCAACACATAAATAGAAAGGCACATAGTATAGAGACACATGGAGGACTAAAAACAATGTATGGATATGTCATAGTAGCACAACAACAACATGGATCCAAAGGAACAACCAAAATCAATATCTAGGAGGCAATGCACAGTTGGATTGTAATGTCCACATTTCACTAGGATGGATAGATGCTTGTGCTCGATACCAATTTACTACATTTATTAGCATATCATATTATATGGCTTACTCCCATGTTTTAATGATGAAACATGGGAATGGGGTGGAATGTAATGTACCTAAGGAGGATAATATGGGGTACTTAGGGAGGTACCAATGTAATGTGACCATAATCATAGAATAAGTCGAATATATATATATATATATATATATATATATATATATATATATATATATATATATATATATATATATATATATATAT
>ML778754.1:1661439-1679983 GCA_009831015.1 Picea engelmannii
GAATGGGCCTCCTTTGGTTCAAATTCAGTATTGCCCAGAACTCTGTTAAGTTTACCATGCTTAGGTTCCTTTTCCATGATGTGTATTCAACCATTGATAAAATAGATATATGTTAATATACTTATAGTTCCAATTCACAAATGCACATGGTGTTCATCCTTGTATCATAAGTTTATTGTAGAAAGAAGATATAGACACTATTAACATAGCAATGTGGACTATGATAGTTATGAGTTGTTGTAATCATTCATGTGAAACCATTATAGTATGTCTACCTAGCAATGGTTGATAAAAAAAAAATACACTCATTCTTCAAACCTTCCATACCCAAGGTGATCATGATTTTGTTTCATTGTACCCGAAGTTTTTTCTTTAGCTAATACAAATATTATAGTTTCCTTAATCACCCTTGTTCCTCCTTTCATCCTCAATTTGCATACAAATCTAAAATGTTCAAGGTGTTGACTTGGAAATGGAACCCATTTGGCTAAAATCCAATGGTGTCCAAAACTATACTAAGTTAACCATTCCTAGGTTACCGACTAGTAACGTGTGTGAAGTCAATAATATAAGAGATATATGTTAATATATGTGAAGTCAATATGTTAACGGGATATCAGCACTCGAGAAATCGGGATTCTCGAGGCCGTGAGAATTGAGACATCGCAAGTCTCGAAACACCGAGAGGATCTGGACCGTCTGTTAGCGGAGGCACGTGGCGGAGATCGAGCGATGTCGACACTTTGGCGCATCGGGATATCGGCATTCCCGTGGACAGGAGATCGGGTCAGTCCATAGTGTAAACCCCAACTCATAATCTGGGCCGTCCGTTTGGGGAGACAGGTGTCAGAAATCCGAAGCGAGTCGAGATATTGACCATCGGGAAATCAGAGTTCCTGAGGATGAAGGAGTTGGGACATTGAAAGTCTCGAAATCCCAGAGGAATCAGGACCGTCCATTTGGAAGGACGCGTGGCAGCAATCAGCGTCATCGAGAAAGTCCCAACAAGGAAGTCGTCCATCGGTGTTTGGTTCATCGGGATATCGGAGATCCCGGTGACAAGTTGTTTGTGCACTTTGGAATCGCGAAACGCGAAACCCCGATCAGTGGGGAACACCTGTCAGCACATCAGGGAAGATGAAAGGTGCCGTAGTGGGAGCCAACTGTCATCACAGCAGAGGAGGAGGACAGTGCCATCGTGAAGGGCCAGTTGTCAGCGTACCGGAGAGTCGGGATTCGAGAAATCGAGAAACCCACGGGTAAGTGGTTTGCAGCATTTGAAATCTCGTAGCCCCGACGGGGATAAGATTATGGTCACGGGTTAACAGTCATATGGGCCAATCCCTATAGCCAAGAGGGCTAGCGTGAAAAAGGCGCGTCGGGAATCGGAGGATCACGGATCCAAAGGACGTTTGCAATTTAGCATCAAAAAGTCCGAAACCCCGATGAAGAGTATGACTGCGGTCATATACGGGTAGGTCACGTGGACCAAAATCCAAGGTAGAAGGGGTGCGCATCAATGAAAAGGAGCTCATCGATGATCGGGGAATCGAGAGGACTATGACTCTCGACATCAGGAAGTACGAAACCCCGAAACCCGATATTACAATTCCTTTGGGGAATTTGGTCACAGTCCAGTGCAGAGGCCGAGAAGGAGAAGAAAAAGACCTGTGGATTGAGTTTTAGCAAGGGATTCCAGTAGGGGATCTAAAGAGCCACTTCGGCTCAGCAGAGGGAAATTGATCGATCCTTAAGACCAAGAGGTCAGGCGCAGAGACCCTGCGGGGCACGAGGAGCGTTGAGCCATCAAGTGGTATCAGAGCTGAATTCTTGTCTGTATATTTCAGGCAAGAGAGGCAGGAGGAGATAAGAGAATACTTTGATATACATCAAGTGGTATCAGATCTGAATTCTTGTCTGTACATATCAGGAAAGAGAGGCAGGAGGAGATAAGAGAGCACTCTGATACACACATAAAGTGGTATCAGAGCTGGAAATTCATCTGTATATTGTAGGTGAAAGAAGACAGAGTACTGGAGGGCTCTGTGACGATTGTTTGCAGGTAGGCAGCAGTCGAGAAGGCAGTCAGGGACACTGTAGGAGGATGAAGCTAGTAGAAATCTTAGTGCAGGGTGATAGCAGCAGATCTGTCAGGGAGGCAGATAGACACAGCAAGACGGCTACTGAAGGCCGTAGGAGGAAGAGCCAAGCAGAGAAGCTTGCTGAATTAAGGGCATATATAGAAAATCTTGCATTGAGGATGAGGTAGGATAAGGAGTCGAGATGGGTGTATGAATGGCCCATGAAAGATGCCAAAAGCAAAATGACCAGTCAAGGAGTTGATGGTCAGAAGACAGCGGAGGCTGTTAACGGGATGGTTGAGATATGTAAACCAAAGACTGGGAGAGGTCTCGATGATGAGGAGAATGAATTGGGATTGGCTGATGATCTCAAGCACTACCAGGAGGGAAGAGATGAAATTCCAACTTTCCAGGAGAGCAATGAATTGAGATCACTACGAGATCTCACGGACTGTCATGAGGACAGCCAAGGAATTTCACATTTTCCAGCTGGGCAATGAAAGGAGATCGCTGCGGGATCTCGAAGACTGCCAAGAGGGAAATAGAAGTGTATCAGACTTCCAGGTAGGCAGAGATGAACATTCGAGACTGTCTAAAGACCTCATGGACTCGGAGGAGAGTTCAATTCAGCAAGGAGTGTTGATGAAGATGGGATCGGTTGATCTCATAGTCTGCCAGGAGGGCGGCGGAAGCATCCCATATTGCCAGGTGGGCAGGGATGAGCAGATGAGACTATCTATGGGTCTCATAAACCCAGAAGTGAGTTGGGATCAGCCAGGGGAGCTCACAGAGCAAATGGACTTGGATCAGCAGATGCAACTGATAGAGGTGAAAGATCAGGATGATCTTCTGATGATTGGGGGAATTGGGATATTCCTACCATGTGCCCAGGAGGAGGCAGAAATTTGTGTTGCAGATGGTGCAACAGCAGAACAGTCACAGCTGACGATGATTGTCAAGGAGGAATTGGAGCAGACTTTGGAAGCTGCCCAAGCAGAAGAAGAAAACGAGCATTCTGAGGAGTGTCTCAACATATTCAGCCAAGAATCTAAAAGAGTTGTAGCATTGGAGCTAGCAGCAAATGAAGCCAAGGAGCAGGCAGGTAAAGTTATCACTCCATGGGAGATGGAGCTAGAGATGTTGGAGGATTGACTGAACAATCCAGGGCCAGCAAGAGAACTGACAAAAGTTGAACTGTCAGGGAAGGTGACTGAACAGCAAGACAGTCAAAGGGAGACTACAGAGCTAAAGTCTGCAGCAAAGTGGCAACTTGAGGCCACCGATGAAGATGAAGAAGATGGCATGGGAGATCATAGCGATCTGCCCAATTGCAGAAAATTTTTGCAGCTGAGGAGACTGCATGAGCAGGACCAGCCATTGGAGCAGCTGGATACAGCGATCGAGGAGATCAGAAGGTTGATGTTAGGGTCAGCAGAGACTGCCAGTGAGGAGAGGTCGGGCAGAAAAGAAGCAGCAACAGCGACGCAGCAGAAGCAGCAGCAGCAGCAGAATGGAGCAGATGGGAAGCTCCAGATATTTGTATGGGATCCAGGAGGATTTCCAACCGCTTAGAGGGGAAGTGCATGAGCAGGAGCTCATGATTTTGTAGATGAGGATTTTGATGTAGGAGCATCTCTCCACGTCGGCCAGCCATCCAGCCATGCCAACGAATTCAAATTGCACGCTAAAAGAGAGGCGAAATCCTCATTCAAATTTGAAATTGAATGTAATTAAATGCTTAGGCTGGTGAGCCATGGAAGTCATGCCTTTGTGTAGGCTATAGATAAGATCGGATTTAATGCTAGATCGGTTGAGATCTAGATCCATATGCTGGACTAGACAGCCATTTATTGTAATTGAATAGAGTAGGCATACCTGGAGGGAAGCGCTCGATGAGCCCCTCAGGTAAAAGAGATTTTGAGATCTCATTTTGGTAGGAAGATGAGGAGTTAGTGAAGTTAGATAGGAGAGAAGGGAGGAGCCAGAGAGAGCTCAGGAACACCATTGTAATTACAGGCATTTGCCATTGTTAATATAAACAGAAGTAGTTTTTCCTGCATGAATTATGTGTGTTATATGGATGTCTGTGTGTGTTATTTATGTATGTTGTAGATGTGTGTGAAGCATTTGCAGGGAGTTTGTGTGATTTCAAGCGAAGGTCTTTGAGGTTTCATGCCAGGAGGGTGTGACAGAGTACTGCGGTCTCTGAATACCGGTGCACTGAAGATGCACATTTGAACTCTGCGGAGTTAGATAAAGATGTCTTGAGGGACAAGACTGAAGTCAACAACTCAAGAGGAAGACCTCAAGGTTGTTGAATATATTGGAGGCACGGCTGTGTGGGAGAAGACACAGTTGCAGACATAATCTCTTAGGAGTTCTGTAAAGGCTCTGCCAAGTGGGCATTGAGCACAGGCACAAGGTGCAGTTGGAGGAACTCTGTTGTGAGTTCAGAAGGGAGAAAGCAGAATCACTGAGGATTCTGTGAAGAGCTCTGCCAGGAGGGCATTGAGCCAATGCAAGGAGTGCACAGGGGAAGACTTATGTTGAGAAGTTTAGGAAGAATAAAACAGAATCATTGAGGATTCTGAGAGCTCTGTCAGGAGGGCATTGAGCAGGTG
Organism: Picea engelmannii; assembly: GCA_009831015.1. NCBI lineage: Eukaryota > Viridiplantae > Streptophyta > Pinopsida > Pinales > Pinaceae > Picea > Picea engelmannii. Next base: position 1,666,142 of record ML778754.1, read on the forward strand.
CATAGGTGCACAGGAGAAGAAGACAGAACTCTTGAGTGTTCTGTGAAAGAGAGGGAACTCTGCCAGGAGGGCAGTGAGTCAGTGTGCAGGCAGGCATAGAAGAGGAAAGAATTTTTTGAGTTCTGTAAGCTGAAGGAAGAGTCCACTGAAGGATCTTCACTGGGTTGTTGAACACCCAGAAAGACTCAGCAAGAGGTTTCTTGAGCAGGATAGCCAGGAGGGCATCCATATTCTCTATCTGTGGGAGAAGAAACCCAAAAATCCCTCAAGGGGTCTGAGCGTTTGAGGATCTCAGGAGAGACAGTGTGGTGTATGCGCAAAGACTCTACAGGAGGTAGAGATCAAATCTTCAGAGATTTGAAGAACAAGCTCAGGATAAGTTAGCGTTTTATACGCGTGGCGAAGCTCAAGGTGAAGGAGTTCACAGAGAGGAGAAAGAAGATAAAGGTTGAGGCCTTGGAGAAATCTAAATTCTTCCAAGCGCAGGAAGAAAGAACGCAGGGAGCTCAGGAGAGCACAACAGCCATCAGATCGGCAGGAGAGGAGATCTGGACCATTGATTTCTACGTCTAGGAAGGTGCACAGGAGAAGCGCACAGGAAAGATGATCTGAGCCATCAGATCTAGAGCAGAAAATCTCGTCAGTCGTTGGATCAGGAGAAGGCGTGCAGAGTTTAAGCGCAGGAGTGGGTGCGCAGGAGAAAGGATCTGAGCCGTCAGATCTAGATCAGATACCCGCCAACCGTCAGATTGGGTAGGAGCTGCACGAGGATTAGCCATCGGGATATCGGCACTCAGGAAATCAGGATTCTCGAAGCCATGAGAATTGAGACATCGCAAGTCTCGAAACACCGGGAGGATCTAGACCGTCCGTTAGCGGAGGCACGTGGCGGATATCGAGCGCTGTCGGCACTTTGGCACATCAGGATATCAGCATTCCCGTGGACAGGAGATCGGGTAAGTCCATAGTGGAAACCCCGACTCATAATTTGGGCCGTCCGTTTGGGGAGACAGGTGTCAGAAATCCGGAGCGAGTCGGGATATTGACCATCGGGAAATCGGATTTCTTGAGGACGAAGGAGTTGGGACATTGAAAGTCTCGAAATCCCAGAGGAATCGGGACCGTCCATCTGGAAGGACGTGTGGCAGCGATCAGCGTCATCGGAAAAGTCCCGACAAGGAAGCCGTCCATCAGTGTTTGGTTCATCGGGATATCGGAGATCCCGGCGACAAGTTGTTTGTGCACTTTGGAATCACGAAACGCGAAACCCCGATCAGTGGGGAACAACTGTCAGCACATCAGGGAAGAGGAAAGGTGTCGTAGTGGGAGCCGACTGTCATCACAGCAGAGGAGGAGGATAGTGCCATCGTGAAGGGCCAGCTGTCAGCGTACCGGAGAGTCGAGATTCGAGAAATCGGGAAACCCACGGGTAAGTGGTTTGCATCATTTGAAATCCCGTAGCCTCGACGGGGATAAGACTGTGGTCACGGGTTAACGGTCATATGGGCCAAGGCCTATAGCCAGGAGGGCTAGCGTGAAAAAGGCGCATCGGGAATCAGAGGATCGCGGATCCAAAAGACGTTTGCAATTTGGCATCAAAAAGTATGAAACCCCAATGAAGAGTATGACTGAGGTCATATACGAATAGGTCACGTGGACCAAAAGCCAAGGTAGAAGGGGTGCACATCGATGAAAAGGAGCTCATCGATGATCGAGGAATCGAGAGGACTGTGACTCTCGACATCAGGAAGTACAAAACCCCGAAACCCGATATTACAATTCCTTTGGGGAAATTGGTCACGGTCCGGTGCAGAGGCCGAGAAGGAGAAGAAAAAGACATGTGGATCGAGTTTTAGCAGAGGATTCCAACAAGGGATCTAAAGAGCCGCTTCGGCTCAGCAGAGGAAAATTGATCGATACTTAAGACCGGGAGGTCAGGCGCAGAGACCCTGCGGGGCATGAGGAGCGTTGCGCCATCACAAAATACTGAACAAGAATAAATTGTTCAGTTGCAGCTACTGCGTCACTTCCTCCAAACTTGCATCTTTCTTCTGTGTAGCTGGGAGAGTGTGAGTGAGTGAACAAATGAGCTAATACATCATCTATTTATAGTCTTCCTAGCCACTAGACTGGGTCAACTTCTTCTCTGGACAAGTGTCTTTTCATTATTACTTTAGTCTTCTAGGTGGAATTCTCTTATAGGGTATTTCAATATATGTCCAATGGATCTCTTGCTTCTGGAATCTTCTCTGCATTTGAAAAATGCCATCTAGGAGGGAAAGATCATCATGTAGCTACCAAAACATCAACACTCCCTCTTAGCTAGGGAGCCATATTTCACGATGTCTTCATCTAGTAGTCCATTGATTACTCTGCAATCAGCTGGTAGCACACAATTGCCACAATGCCATCGATAGCTCGAGTCGTCTGTCACAATCTCTGCAATAAATTTGCACTTAGCTACTCCCAATGTGAAATGGTATTCTCCATGGCAATCAACTAGTAGCACACAACTATTACAATGCCATCCAGTAGAATATGACTATGCAGATCCATAGTAGTACATAACTACTATCTAGTGGTGCAAAACCACTCCAAGTAGCACACAACTACTATCCAGAGACACAATGTCTCTCTACTGCAATCAAAATGAAATACAATAATCTCTATGACTATGCAACAATCAACTAGTGGCACACATCCACTACAATATGCCCTCAGCCATAATCATAGTCTGCCACCTCCATGACTATGCAACAATCAGCTAGTAGCAAACAACTACTACAATGTGCCCTCGGCCATAGTCAGGATCTGTATGACTATGTAACAATCATCTAGTAGCACACAACTACTACAATATGCCCTCAACCATAGTCATACATATGATTATGCAACAATCAACTAGTGGCACATAGCCACTACAATATGTCCTCAACCATAATTATAGCCTGCCACCTCCATGACTATGCAACAATAAGCTAGTAGCACACAACTACTACAATATGCCCTCAACCATAGTTAGGATATGTATGACTATGCAACAATCAACTAGTAGCACACAACTACTACAATATGCCCTCAGCCATAGTCATACCTATGATTATGCAACAATCAGCTAGTAACACACAATTACTACAATATGCCATCAACCATAATCATAGTCGATGTCTCTATACCTATGCAACAATCAACTAGTATCACACAACTACTACAATATGCCATCAACCATAGTTATAGTCTCATCTAGTAGCACAAAGTTACTCCCATAGTCCTCACGACTATGTGTGTGATGTTTCTTCTCTCATCAAGTCCGACAGTGCATTACCCCCTTAGTCACAACACTGATCCAGGGAACCCTTGGCCATAGGGGTTATCCGGTATGAGAAGAAACAACACACATATTTCTCATCGGGAGTTAACATCCATAACCTCGAGTCTTTCTACTCCTAGTCAAATCAACATGACTAATCAGATAAAGACTATGCCCGAGCCATTCACCACTAGCCAAATCAGCATGGCTAATCATGTGAGTGAATGTATCTTTCTCCCTTGGTCAAATCAACATGACCAATCTGGGAGAATTTCTACCCAATATTACTCATCTGTGGATGTGTACTGGAGCTTCACAACTCCCTTTTGCATCATGTCTTGATTGAAGTCCTGCAAGAAACTTTCGAATCCACGTTGCTTCACAACTTGCAATATTGGATGCTATATACTCTTCCTCTGCTATAATGAGTGACATTGTCTTATGCTTCTTTCTCAACCATGAGATCACACTAATCCCAAACTGAAGCAACATCCAGAAGTATTGTTTCAATCCACTGCACTCCATGGCCAATCTGAGTCTGTATAATCATGCAGCTTCACATCTCCATCGGAGGCATATCCCAATCCATATCTGTTTGTACCATGTAGGTATTTCAACAAATGTTTTGTTGTCAACTAATGTACATGTCTCAGAATCAAGGTAAAAGGTCCACATCCTAGTCCTTCTGGCTGGATTCCTTCACTAAAATAAGGGAATCCTCCTATGAGGTCTCATATCTCCTCAAAGTCTTTAAAGATTTTGATCTAGCCTCATGTATGCTAGTCTTGGAGGACGTCTTTCCCATCTAAATCTGAATCTGAATGTAAAGAGAAATACTTTCTAAATGAAAGTCTCTAAGAAACTGACTCTCTCTGAGATCAGGCTCACTTTGAGTATGCATGCTCCCTCTGAAGCTTGACTCCCACTGAAGCTATATAGTCTTCGGAGTCATCTTCTCCCTCTGCATGTGTTGACCTCCTCTTCTCCTTTATCAATGTGCACAACTCTATGTCTGGATAGTCTGCTTCATGTTGCCCCCTGCAACCGTTATTATAGCTCCCTCTCAAAGCTATTACATGTGACCTACCAGGAACAAGAAACAAGAACAACAATATCTCCATGGTAACCTCCATGGTGTTTACAAGATAACTTGCCTAGAACAAGGTCAACTAAGAACATCTCTTAGAGGAGATCAAATTCATCTTGCAAACAAGTGCATCATTAATACTAAACAATGAGAATTTACTTAATGGTAATCATACCAACAATAATCAAGTGTTACTAGGCTAGTAGTAACAATGACAATAAGGATTGCTACTCTTGTTACAACACATACTTAAACTGCAGCAATATAAAGAAATATCAAACTTGATATGCAAACCTAGAGTGTGTTTTTCCTTTGAATGTGTTGGCTCTGAGATCCCTCTAGATCTACAATTGTTGCTTGGACAAAAGATCCCTTCTACAAACACCCTCCAGATAGTGATACAATTTAAACATATACAAGTACATACCTCCAGAAAACAGCGACACCATTTGGTAGTAGCGACAAGCAACGAGGAATCCTAAAATTTCAAAGTGCTCCAACTTGCAATCTAAAGGTATTTGGAGATGTGCTAGGGTAAGGCGCACTACGACAACAAAAACATTAGTCCCAATGATTCACAGAAACTTTCACTGCAACTGGCACGAAGAAACTAGCACTGCAACTGCAACTGAGGATCTTCCTTCCAACGGTTAGACTGTTACAAAGGAAACTAGCTCTGATACCATGTTGAAATTTTGGTATGCTCGTTTAACCATAGACAATGTCACATCATTGTCACCCAACCATAGGCATTCACATATGCCACCCCCGAACACACTAACCTTTACTTAGATAGATTCCATTCACAAACCAATTCCAATCACCCTAGCACAAGTACTAGCTCAGCCAAAAATACCACCACAGTTGCAACAACAACACCATACAAAGGTAGCGCACCTCCTCAAGGAGTAGCACACAAGAGAGAGATGCCAAAAGACTGAACAAGAATAAATTGTGTCGTTGCAGCTACTACATCACTTCCTCCAAACCCGCACCTTGTTTATGTGTAGTTGGGAGACTGTGAGTGAGTGAACAAATGAGCCAAGACGTCCTCTATTTATAGTCTTCGTGACCACTAGACTGGGCCGACTTCTTCTCTGGACATGTGTCGTTTCATTATTACTTTATTCTATTGGGTTGACTTCTCTTCTAGGGTATTTCAATATCTGTCCAATGGATCTCTTGCTTACTGGATCTTCTTTGCATCTAAAAAAGGTCATCTATGAGGGAAATATCATCCCGCGGCGACCAAAACATCAACATTATACTCCCTCGTTGTTGGTTCCTACACAACATTCTTAAAAATATGAAATTGATGTTTGGAACATTTATCAATTATTGTTAAGAAGTAAATTGTAAATAAAAAATCAATGAAAAACTTCATGTTAGTCACCTTTTGATCCACCTAATTCCTCTCTTTGCAAAATTTTCATAAATCATTAATACTCTTTTTCACTTAAATTCAAACAATCTTATCGAGTACTTCAAGTTTTTGTTAAGCATGTCAAACATTAATTAATACACATCATTTAAACCTACAGATACTTCAAATACATTACTTTTATATTAAAATTTCAAAGAAATTGTCATGTTCCATTCTTGTGATGTGTTTTCCTCGTGTTTGTTGCTATATTTTTTTTCTATAATCCTTTATCAATAAAAACCCCACATAATGAAACACACAAATTATGAAATATGTTTTACAAACTAAGTAAAGAATTTCATGTTAAAATTACTTTTAGGTTAAGAGATGCACACAATACAATAATACACATCGATGCAACTAATACAGTGATACACAACATTGTGTATTTACTATATTGTGCACATCATTAAATTTGAAAACATTTTATTAAAAAATTGACATAACTGTTGGATATGTGTTATATTCTTTGCATGGCTAGAACTAGTGTCTACGTTGTGTCGGGCGCGCAAGGGGGTAAGAGGGAGGGCCGCTATACCCCCCATTCTAAGGGGTAAAGGGGGGGCTAGAGCCCCCTTGTGTGGGGGTTCGAAGGCAACACCCCCGATTCAAAAAAAAAAAAAAACACTAGTTTTTTGCGTCTGTTTTTGGGATGTTTTTGGGCACATGGTTTTTGTTAGAAATAAAGAGATATGCTCGATTTTAAATAGAAAATATAGAAATATTGTCACCCAACCATAGGCACAAAGGCCACCCCGAGCACCTTAACCTTGATAGACATAATAATTCTGGAAGCATACCAATAGTCAACCAAGGTAGTGCACCTTTCTCCAAGGCTAACGCACCAAGCAAGAATAACCAAAGACCAAGCAAAAAGTACAAACCATAACCAAGAGAAAGTTCAACCAAAAGCCAAAATCCTATTTGCAGCAGTTGCAGCTACACTCCCTCTCCAAACTTGTGCACCACTAGTCTTATGCAGTTGTGAGAGTAAGAATGACAAATGAGCTCTAGCGCCCTCTTATTTATATTGCTCTTTGTCACCTGTCCATGCCGACTTCTACTTTTAGAGGTTAACACTTAAATATTAATTCTTTTATTGAGTCGACATGTCTTCTAGGGTTTCTACACATATGTTTAGGGCTTCTCTTGCTTCCCGGAATATTTTAGTCTCGTTAAAGGTTACACGTAGAGATTAATACCTCCTGCAACTACCATAATATCAACACTCCCTCCTAGCTAGGGAGGTATTAAAGGAAATGGTCTTGAGCACAAACATAACATTCAACCGGTAGCATCATCATATCCACACAAGCTATCTCATGATCACGTAGATCAACTCATGAGCAACATCATCACTATCAGTATCATCTTATAGCATCAACTGCATCATCTCTCGAAGCCATACTCCATCTGAGTAATCAGACATGATGCTGAATAAGTCACTCACTCCACATAGTGCTACATGAACCATTCTTCTAATCTGGAAATATGTCTTAGAAGAATAATTGTTCCAACAGATGTTGGAAGCCACGCCATGGGATACAAGGACTATTCTTCTAATCTAGACATACGTCCTAGAAGAATGATTGTCCTGGACTATTTTCCCTCCAACCACTACTGTGAACTCGGGGAAAATGTTTGTCATGTACCAATATCTCCACTCTGGTCACTATTGTGAACTCAGGGAGATGGACCATTTTTTTAATCCGGACATACATTCTAGAAGAATAGTTGTCCATGGTACATTAGTAATTTGTCAACCTAGACCATTCTCCACAAGGAGAATGTATGTCCACCATCAATATTTCAACCTAAACCATCCTCCACAAGAAGGATGTTTGTCCACCAACAATTTGTCCTACCTGGACCATTCTCCGCCTGGAGAATGTCTGTCCATCAACACATTGACTATCCATCTAACTGGCAATCATCTCCAACACTAGTGGTAGTCTCCATGGCAATCAAAACAATGATATCCAATAGAACACCATTGTGACTATTCATAGTAGTATACAACTATTATCCAGTGGTACACAACCACTCCTAGTAGCACACAGATACTAACCAGTGACACGTAGTCACTATCAGTGGATCACATCCACCACAGTAGCATAAAACTACTGTCCAAAGACATACAATCTTCACAACAATCATATCATATGATATCAACCTACATAAACAATATCATGATACAAAATGAGTCATCTGGGTCATTCCTCCACTCACATCTATGAGATATGGAATAGAATCTGCCCTCGAAAAGTAAAAACATCAGCCATGGGCTATCTAGACTATTCTTCCCAAGAATAGAAGAATAATTGTCTCTAATTTATGAGCCTGGACCATTCACCTAATTAGGTCATTCATCTGGCACTAATCACAGTGCAACCTGGATAGAATGAGTATGCCCTAGGGAATGTTTGTCCCTAATTGTTGAACCTGGACCATTCACTTAATTGGGCCATTCTTTCGACGCGAATCACAATGCACCCTAGAGAGAATGAGTCTTCCCTAGGGAATAACTGTCCTGACCATTTCCTAATGGAAATGACTATCCTGCACCAACCTCCAAAAATGGACCATTCTTCGAAACTACTCACAATTGTGAACTTCGAAAGAATGCTTGCCTAGCGAGGTGGACCATTCTACTTGACCACTACTCAGAGTGACTGCCACAAAGAATGACTATCCTAGACCATTCCCCCAAAGTGGCCATAAGGGGAATCATTGTCTATGGAACATCAGCAATCTATCGGACCATTTTCATTATGAAAAATATTGTCCGATCTAGATCATTTTTCGAACTGGAAAATGCATGTCCGTCAGAAATCTTGGGCCACTTTCCGGACTAAAAGGTGACTACCCAACCTAGACCATTTTCTGAACTGGAAAATGACTACCCATAAATCAATAACATATCAGTGCTCCCTCCCAACCTGGTAGTAATCTCTTCCTTTTCCAATAAGGAATTCATCTCCACGAGTACCAACTTGTCACTTGAGTACGCAAACTTTTCATCTTGGACAGAGGCTTTTCCAAAATATATGTTATCTGCTCATCTATGAAGATATATTGGAGAACCACTTCTCCCCTCTCAACTCTATCATGTAGAAAATAATACTCGATCTCAATGTTCTTCGACCTATCATGGAACATCGAGTTCTCTAAAATCTTCACACGACTCTGATTATCACAATATATGACAATCGAATCCAGCGCCTGATCAAACAGTCCAGAAACCAGCGTACGGAGCCACACTGCTTTCATACAAACATCACAAGCTGCAATATACTCTACTTCTGCAGTACTTAGTGCGACAGACTTTTGTTTCCTGCTAGCCTATGATATCGTAGAAAATCTCAAATTAAAACATATCCAAGTAGCACTTCTTCTATCATCTGCACTCCCTGCCCAATCTAAATCGATAAATACATGCAGTTGTATATCATAACTCAAACATTCGACAAAGAAAATATCCAGCTAAGTATTCTCCAAATACATTAATGAGCCAATCAATTGTCGATACAGAGACGGGTCTATTGGATCAGAGTCTCATCTTCTTCATATCTTTCATCATGTAAATTTGTCATGGATTTGCAATCCATCATCTTGGACTTCTTGAAGAACCATTTCAATGTACTTCCTCTATCATAGGAAGTTTTCACCACGCTTTTGTTGTACATGAGAGGCTTTGCACCAGGTTGTTTGAATCCATACAAGGTCTTCTTCTATATTCATACATGGGTCTCTTTCTGGTATACCTCAAAACCTTGAGGTTGTTCTACATACACTTCTTTTTCAATTACTCTGTTGAGAAGAACAATATTTACATTCATCTGATGTAAACTCCAACCCATGGATATTGCAGGAGATATAATGGCTCAGGTAGAGGTATGTCTGGTTACCGAAACAAGTTGTCATCATAGTCTTCTCCCTCCTTCTGGGAGAACCCTCTAGCCCTGAGTCTCACATTGTATCTATTAATGCTTAAGTCTTTTTCACAATTTCTCACATACATTGTTCTTGATCACAACTTCCTTCCATTCCAACAAGATGAGTTAAGGGGTTATATTCATATCACCAACACCTTCTTTTGAATCTTGAAATCTACTTCCACCACCCATTTCTTTGGACATGGGTCGAAGTCTACCCAACTATGGAGAACAACGTTACTATACAACTTGAAAGCAATCTATTGTATGCTAGAAGTGTGTTTCTGGGCACTATTGATGTAACTAACATTTAAGTCCCCTATGTTTTAAGGGATCATGTCACATAATTAGTAATTAAAAGGAATTTTATGCATGTTTGATCACAGTGTCCATTTCAATTGCTTATTAATTGTAGGTTGCTCAAAGATAAGGTGCTTCCAAGTGATAATGTCTTTCTCGATAACTAGGAAGAGACAAAGCAACTACTGAAAAGGTTTGTTGTTGATTACAAATCATATCATGTTTGTCCAAATGATTGTATTCTATGTTGGATTACTGAGAGGGGGGGTGAATCAGTAATAGAGCAATTTAATCATTTTTAACCATAAAATGCAAGTGTTATATCAATGTAGCATTATCATCCAATAATTGCAGAGTAAATAAACAATGAACAAATAAGCAATCATACACATACACAGTACACCAGTGTTTTTACGCGGAAACCCAAAACGAGAGAAAACCACAGAATGTTTTTTCTTATGTCTTTAAGAATTACATTCATTGAAAGCACCAACTTCCTTTGTTTTCCAGCTGCAACTAGAAGAAGGCTTCAACCCCCTAGTTTCTTAGGCTACAACCTGAGGGAAGCTCCAACTCCTCAATTCTCTGGCTACAACCAGAAGTAGGCTACAATCCCTTATGTTCTCAGGCTACAATCAGAAGGTGGCTACAACCACTTGTCCTTGCCTCATCCAACTGCCCTGAAATATAAATATAATGATGGAACCATTGTCACACTATCACTGCGAGATATACTATTGTAAACATGTATCAATCAACCTGTACCAAACAACCTGTAATCAACATGTACCAATAACATGTAAACAACTTGTACCAATAACATGTGCCAACATGTACAATGCATCAACCTGTACCATAAACAAGTGTCTTCAACCATGTACCAAGTATGTACCAATCATGCATCAACTTATCATCAACTATGACTCATCAAGATGTACCAACATCATCAACTATACACCTCATGTATGTGTCAACTCATCAACTACTTGTTTCAACCATGTACCCAACATGCACCTCAACCAAAAGCCCTCATCAATTTCATCATCCAAATCTTATTTGTAACTCTGTAATAGACCTGGTGTATATGATCACATACCTGCAAACTCTCCTTAACTTTAACAACAAGTGACTAACATTTTCATCAAACTTTACTTTAGTCTGACGTGACTAATTTTGGATTAGTCAACAACCCTAACTTGCAATAATCATAACTATATACCTGTAATAAATAAAGATCTGAAAATAGTACACAATGTTCTTCAGTGTATTTTATGTAATTCCTCCAGGTTTCACTACTTGGAACCTTTCAGAAAAGGAGTTATAGCAAAAATGGCATACCTTGTTGAATTCTAACATATTCTAGAGAGCGAACTTGTATAGCATGCCCCATATGGAATATTTGTTGTATGGATCTGAAAATGGTACAAAAAATACTCCAGACTGTATTCTAACCAATACATTTGGTCTTACTGAATTTGGATTTGTTATGAATAAATTATGATGTTTTTACCCGAAACACTTGTTTTAGACTTATTTCAGGACTAGCCACAAACCATATTTTCCACGAAGTGTAATTCCAAAAATATGACGACCCAAAAGCTGAATTTGTTATCACAACTACTTGGATATGTTTCTTCAACGGTCTCCAGATTTCCCGGTCTGAATCATTCTAGAAAAAAAAATTATTGCGAAAATGGTAAGATGACCTGTAAATAACATACATTAGAAAGCATCATCAAAAGAATTTATCCTCCCTTGAATTTTGACCTTCTTTACTTCACCTTCCCTCTGAATTCGTCTTAGATATCCTTTGGTTACCTCAGTCATTTGTAGATATTCAATATGCTCAAGTGTGATTAAATGAGAGACCCTTGCCTCTTATTTATACTTTTATGTATCTTCCTCAAGGGGTTACCTTCTAACCATCTTAAACACTTTCTTTATTTTAGGGTTAACCCACTTCTAACCACTTGTCCACTTGGTAATTTCTCCATTAACTTTATTATTTAAATAATTTCTTTTGTATTCACCTTGACTTATAGTACACTCATCACTTCACTTTATTATTTAAATAATTTCTTCTTTGCAACCACTTTGACTACTTTGACCTTTTGGGGCTTCTAGATGACTCATGAAGGTTCTCCAACTTCACATGGTCATAACTCCTCACGGTTAGAGAGTTATGTGACGTTCAACATACCACCGAAAATGGAATGACATGTACTTTCCATCTAAAATAGTCTTACCTTCAAATATATTAAAACTCATACCATTATACATCAAACAAACTTGGGTCCATTACTCACGCTACCAGAGTTTCTTCAAGGGTTGACATCAATGACAACCAACTCAAATAATCAACATTCTATACATAGGTGAATACACAAACAAAGAGATATGTACAAAAGTGGGCATGGAAAATATTAGAAATAATAAAACAACAACAACGCACATGGTTCTCTTCATAAGATATTGAGACACATGCTTATAATCCAAAGAATTCAAAGGCTTTTTCATTACAAATAATTAGTCGTGTTGCAAAGGTGGCATGCCTTGCACATAAGTGAGCCAAAGGTTATGTGGATCCCATTAGATCCAAAAGCCATGAAGTATATAAAAAGAATACATGGCTTGATAAATTCAAGGATGAAGTGCAAAACCTTCAATTGAACATATCCATGGATGTAATTAACTCATGTTCCCTCCAAAACACTAACTATTATGTTTGGCTATTGGCAATGATCAATAACAATATTCCCCCTTTGTTGTCTATAAAAAAAATGAGCATCTTATATTGGTTCTTATAGTACCTAGTACATGACAAGTGAAGAGAACGGATATCTACCTCCAACCATTGATTGATTAATTGAAACAATTATGGATAGGGATACAAATATACAATGTGCCAAGAACCATCCCAACAAAGAGGTATTTTATGATGTATAGCATATGTGAATACACCATGCACAATTATCCAGGAGTAAGAATTTTCTCTAGTAAACATGTTTGGTGGCTAACCAAATCAAAAAGAAATATGGCAACTCTGATTGTTACTCACGTGATGAAGAGGATGCACTAAACATAGGGATAAGGTGTAAAAGTTTTATAATAATCTCTATAAGTACAATGTCCAATTTATAGTGCACATTTAAATAATAACATGTATTATGTTTTTAATAGATGCTAGGGGTATTAGACATATAACATTGTCCTTTGTTTGTATTTGTATAGATGCATTTGTTCCCATTTATGTGGGCATATGGAAATCACTTTTGCACTTAGAATGTTGACGATGGATGTGTCACACTTGACTGTGGAGTGGAGGTTGAGCTTGACCAATCTAGTTGTCCTAGCCACCTTGATTAGAACCTAATAGAGGATAAGTTCAGTTATGTCGAAAAGACACAATGGATCATGCAAGTGGAACTTTCATTTTTCCAATGTAATATTTTTAGGTGCAAGTGTCAGAATACCTTCGACCGGAGTAATGTAAAGGAAGATTGTGATAGTGGGTTAATATGTATCTACTCTAAAAATATGTGACTAGAAAAAAAGGAGCCATATGATTTCCTAAATCATTGCATCCAAGTGTTTCTTTACCCGAATGTGCTAGATAGGGATTGGTGGTTTGTACTAAGACACATTCTAAGATCGAAACAACCTTTTGGGAACCATAAGGTCATCATGCCAAACAAGAAGATAATTAGGGTGATGAGAACAAAGAGTGATATGTACATGTTTTATTTCAACATGTATATTGTGAATGTGTCATTTTATTATGGTTATT
>ML778755.1:0-10663 GCA_009831015.1 Picea engelmannii
ATGTGAAGCCTTGCTTACCTTACCATGTGGCATTCCAAATCCACGTGGGGTACTCAAAGTATACCATCAAACATGCAATTGTTGATGAAGGAGCTGCTACATGTGTGATGTCCCTGATCTGTTGGAAATCTCTCGGTTCTTCAAACCTTTCTAAGTCATCAAACATGTTGACTGCTTTTTACAGTCATTCCTTCCACCCTCACAGTATTCTTCCTTCCTTTTCGGTCCAATTAAGTGGAAAGACAATAGAGGTGGAGGTTGAGGTAGTTGATGTTCCTCTTGATTATAACATGTTACTAGGATGCAATTGGACCTATGCTATGGTCATCTTCGTATCGTTCATCTTCCGTACTCTTTGTTTTCCTCATGAAGGGAAGATCGTGACGATCGACCAATTATCCTTTGTGTATGCTAGTAACAATGCATATGTTGGACCATCGATCCCTATGATCGAAAATTCTCATCTAACAACTAATAATATAGGTGTCATAATTTATTCTTCCCTCATGAGTACTTTTGACTTCACGACACTGATTCACCATGTTGACGTCATGTCCAATAGGTCTGTTTCGACAGGGAGGTCCATTCCTTTCTGCACTTCCTATTTTAGTGATCCATAGACCTTACCTTCTCTGACTTCATCTTGTAAAGGTTAGTTGCATGTTGAAATGGCCATGCCACTATCGACAATGGATATTGTGTATCAAGTTGTTCTTGACTCTTCCGTCAATCCCGATCCTATCACATCGTCGATGAACAAGGAGGATCATATTCTTAGGCCCGTGTGGTCCATGTCGTTGTCTTGTTCACATGATTTCCTATATTAGACTTTTCCCTCAGAATAAGCTATCATCGAAGCCATGAATGGTTTCAACAAACCTTGGGATGATATGCATCATCGCTCTTATTTTCTCCCAGAGCTTGAAAGAATTGAACATGATGACTTTCGATCTACTTTGAGTGAGATAGTCAGTCACGCCGCAGTTCCACTTGATACACACAACATTTATGCTGATGCAAATAGGGCAAGTATTTCTCCTACCGTCACGATCGATATCTATCATACCCCTGGAAATATTGAAAATGTAAATATCGATATAGATTGTTCGCCAAAAGAAATCCTGATCTACACTAAACTCTTCAAAGAATTTTGAGATGTATTCACTTGGTCATATGAAGAGAGTCCAAGAATCAACCCTCATATTTTCAAGCATGATATTATAACTTATCCAGATGCTAAAAATGTTCAAAAACATCTTAGATCTGTCAATCCTTGGAAGGCCCCTGTTATTAAGGTAGAGGTGGAGAAGCTACTTAATGCTGGTTTGATCTACCCGGTTCCCTTGACTGAATGTGTATCCAATCATGTTCTTGTGAATAAGAAGCAAGGAAATATCCGTGTATGTATGGAGTTCTGTGACCTAAACAAGCCATGTCCTAAAGATAACTTCACCACACCTTTCATTGATTAGATTCTCGACGAGTGTGTGGGAAGCGAAGTATTTTATTTTATGGATGAATTTTCAGGGTATAACCAAATTCAAATTAAACCTAAGGATAAACAAAAGACATAATTTATTTGTCCTTGGGGTAATTTCGCATATCGTAAAATGCCTTTCGGCCTTAAAAACGCCAAAGCAACCTTCCAACGTGCTATGACCTTCACTTTTCACGATCTTAAGCATATAGTCGAAGCTTACCTTGATGATATTTTTTCTCACTCTCGTAAGAGAGAAGATCGCTCTATGCAAGTTCGACTTGTTTTTGAAAGATGACGTTACTATACAATCCGATTAAGCCCTCATAAGTGCATATTTTGCGTTAGGTCTGGTCATCTTTTGGGATTTCTAGTTTATGATACCAGGATCATGGTAGATCTGTTAAAGGTTGAGGCAATACTTTGATTGCCTCCCCTGCGCACTATTAGACAACTTCAAGGTGTACAGGGGAAAGATAACTTTATACGTCAGTTTATAGTGAATTATGCCAATATCACTAAGGGTTTTATGCATCTTTTGAAGAAGGACACCCCTTTTATCTAGGATGAATGAGCCTAGGATTATTTTGATGCTTTGAAGAAAGCCTTGGCATCGATGCCTCTGTTGAAGTCTCCTAACTACAATAGGGATTACTTTCTTTATATCGCCGCATTTGAAGAGACGATTGGTATGGTTTTGGTTCAGGAGGATGATAAGCTTTGCGCGCATGTCAACTACTATCTTATTCAAAACTTAGTCGGTCTTGAGCTTAATTTTTCTCACGTTGAAAAGATAGCTTTGGTTGTTGTTCACGCAGTGCAACATTTACGTCATTATATATTTATTTGCAAGACTACTGTGGTTGCCTATGTCAATCAATTTCAATACATCCTTACCAGACATATCATAGGGGGAAAATATAATAAATTGATTGTCATTTTACAAGAATTTGATCTCGATTTTGCTTCTGGGAAGTCCAGGAAATCACTAGTCTTTGCGGAGTTAATATCTGACTTCCCATGATTAGATGATGATTTTATCCATGTTGATTCATTTGAGGAAGAACACATTTTTCTTGTCTTGTCGTCCGACCCATGGTATGGAGACATCGTTCTCTATCTTCAAACTTTGAAGTTCCCTCAGCATCTCTCGCGAGATGACCGACAACATGTAATATACGAAGCTAAGAAATATACTATCATCGATGACACTTTGTATCACCGAGGAATAGAAAATATCTTGCATCGTTGTTTAACTCACAGAGAGTGCGAGTTAGTCCTAAAGGATTTCCATAGCGGGGCCTGTGGTGGTCATCTATCCGGGCTTGCGAAAACCCAAAACATTTTGTGAGCCCGTTATTTTTGGCCTACCATATTTAAAGATTTTATTGAAGTGGTTATAAGTGTCACCCCTGCGAGGTGTTCACTCGGAAAATACTCTCGCACCCAACCCCTTTTCACCCAGTCATTACCATTGGTCCCTTCATCAAGTGGGGGGTGGAATTCGTGGATTGTAACCCAACTTTGGCTGGGGGGGGATCAACACATTATCATGGCCATCAACTACTTTACTAAGTGGGTCGAGTCCATGCCTATACTTAAATCCGATGGGAAGACTGCATCCTTCTTCGTATTCAATCAAATTATCACCCAGTTCGGTATCCCGAGTGAGATTGTCACTGATCATGGAAGTCACTTTCAGAATGAAATGATGGAAGAACTAGCATCTAAGATGGGGTTTAGACATGGTAATTCTTCTCTTTATTATCCTGAGACAAATGGAAAAGTAGAGGCCATAAACAAGTCTCTCAAGACCATTTTACAAAAAACTGTCAACCAAAGTAAGTCTAACTGGCACATTATGCTATATCCCGCACTCTGGGCATACTGAACCTCGGTTAAAACTGCCACTAGTTTTTGCCCTTTTTAGTTAGTACACAGTGTGGAGTCGATTTTACCTATTGAACACGAAATCCCTTCTCTCAAGCTGGCAGTTGCACTCCTACCTACCAATTTTGATCTCGAGCGACGCCTTGTACACCTAGAGAGTCTTAACGAGTAACGTCGAGATGCCTCTATGACTATTGAGGCGAACAAAACATGTTTCAAGGTCTAGTATGATAAGTTTGTCTGTCCTCGGTTGTATGATGAGGGTGACTTAGTCTCTTGTATGATCAAGCCAATGAACCACTGGGGGTAGGAAATTTTAAACCCATGTGGGACGGTCCTTATATCGTGCGACTTGTCTTAGAAAAAGGAGCCTATGAGTTAGAATATTACAAATCAAATATGTTTTTCGAGCCCAAAAATGGGATCTAATTGAAAATATATTATGCTTGAGCCCCAAGCTCGGGCGGAAATCTTTGTATACTAATGTAATTTAGTGTATATATATATTTTCCCTTTCTTTTCGTTTTCAGCTTTCTTATCGAGTTTTCCCTTGGTTAGAAGATGTCAACGGAGTCTTCGGTCTACCTAGGATTCGTAGACAGAGCCAGTCATCATACACAGAACTTGGCTTCCCCGCTTGGGTGGTTTACTCACACGAGGGTCTACTGGTATATTCAGGTGGAGTATGCCTAGGGCCATCCACGAATAATGTGGTCGAATATAGCGTCGTTATAGATCTTTTGCATGATGCTATCTCACATGCTATTCTCTCTTTAGAGGTTTTCCTAGATTCCCAGTTAGTAGTATGTCAGTTGAATTATATTTACCGCGTGCATGATCCTACTTTACTCTGACAATTCCTACAAGTACATCTTTTAGAATGACAGTTTGATTTTATTACTTATTATCACATTCCTAAGAGTTCTAATCATGTATATAATGCTTATGATAATTTCATTTTAGATTGGCATTTGCCACATAACTAAAGAAAAGAAAACCATCTCATCAATGTACACATTGTATATATAAGTAAATCCGAAGATCCCAGTTTTATATATATTTCAAAAAAATATGGTGTTTATCGTAAAAAATTGGGGCTAATACCCTTAATACACATATACAACTGGTACTACAATATCCATGACATCTACGCCTCTGGCACTGAATGTGTGTCATGGTAACAAACTACGATGTTTTCGAGACGCTGAAAGAGTCGTACCCAATCTTGGGGCATACCAACCACTTGTTGTTACATGGCTTCTGGAAGATCCTCTATCTGAAACATGGGAATTCCATGAGTCAAATGAGATAAGTTTCCTTGGATGTCTTGTAGGACTCTCTCAACTTCTCCTCCTGCCGCCTTGTCTTCCCCATTCCTCCGTCCTTGTTGAGGAAACCCTTTTGGTCATCGTGGACCCACATCTACATTACACAAGTGTCTAGTTAGTACTTAAACACCATCCAAAAATATGTTTGTTTCATTATACAAAATTACAAGAAAATGAAATATTTAAAAACACTTGACATACCTATGTCACCATAGGAGGTACCTGGTGGGAGTGGCATGTTCGGATCTCCTCTGAAGTCGATCCTTTCATAGGGATAGTCGTCCAAAGAAAAAACCTGTCGCTGCCACCAGTAGAAGAAATCCTCGTTGTAGGGTGTCAACACCCTACCTCCCCCCTGTCGTCTCATTACCTTGGTCCACCATGCCATGGATGGATCACGAGGTCCTCTCGGAAGAATCTCGACTCTAGGTCCCAAACCTAGAACCTACTCAAAGAAAAACCTGGATAAGATAGAGGCAAACCCAAAATTCCTCTTAATCCCCTGTTTGCACTCTGTCAACTGGCTCTTCATATTTTTTAGCAGTGAGGTACACCAGTCATATACTGTGGGTCTCAAGAATTGTACTGCATAGAACATGAGCGGCCTCAATTCCTAGTGCAACGAGGCTAAATCTGTGATCCTAGTCAACACAAGGATAGCAATATTCAGGATGAGATTTTTTATCGCTCAGATAGGGATTTCACTCTCGACTTTCAGAGTCCCTCCTACACAGTGGGTGTCTATGTACTCCTATGTTTTCATTCCACTCTTTTCTCCCTATGATTTGAGGTTTACAACCTCTCCCGGATGTGATAATCCAGTCAAAAAGTAGATATCCTCTACTTCAATCCTTAATTTTTTCCCATAGAGGTTGAAGCTTTCACTCTCAAAGTACCAGTAACCCAAAAGCATCTCAAGAAACCTCACCCGGACCCTCATTCCTTTGAGTGCCAAAAATTTATATAAGCCACATCTCTTCAAGACCATTTGGGCCCCCATATCTCAATCCACAACAGCATCGACCTCCTCGTGCTCTCTTTCCCTCCATTCAAGAACCATCGTTCCAAAGGAAAGTCAAAATTTGAGTTAGCAACCATATAAATCATTGACTACATGCTTCTACGCGAGATATCCCCAAGGTGGGGGTGAACCACGGTAAATCTGTGTGTTGTGCTCTATGCCTCGACCTGATGACTTTGTCTCTTACTTTGCTAAGTTCTTGATGTGGTTAGATAGATCTATTTATTCTTTTTTCTTCTGATATATGAATGAATATTAGTTCTGGTATGTAAGATGCTTAGTGCTTAATATGATCTCGTTGTGTCTAAGTGTTGAATTATCTTAGATCTAAGTACATACTGCGATGCTCTGTGTTGTTTGCGAAGTATCATGAGGGTTGAATATTGATGAATAACCTATGCTAGATGATTTCTAAGTGTTATAATCACAGATCTATGTCCCAAATAAGGTTGCAGATACCTGAGTTCTACAACCACCCCTGCCTCTACCTCGGGTGAGACTTCATCTGCTTCGCAGGTGTTGCCAAAAGGGCTGGTAGCTAGGGTTTTGTTGGTGCGTTGTTGTAGCATTGAACCCTGGGTCTGCCCCTGTGCCAAAAAATGGTTTCGTTGCTGGGACGTGAAACTATGAGTGCTGGGAACTGAGCAGAATAAGATTTGTGCAAAGATTCATCTTGAAATTGTGAAATCTCTGTGCGTAAATCTATTCCCTAGTGCATAGTGATTTACTTGATCTGAAAATCTCAGTGCTGAAGAAGGAAGGAAAGATCTGAAGGAAAGAACTCAGATCTGTAAGAAAGAGGTTGATACTAAAGAAAAGAAGTAAGATCTGTAATCTCTGTGCTCTGATAAAGGTAAGAATAGTTAAAAGTTCTTAGATCTGGAAGGTTTGTGCCCTGTACAAGTAAAATAAGTGAATTTTTTTTTCCAAAGTATGAATTCAGGTATGCTTGATAGATTTTGTCCTAGATTGAAAACTAGGGCATTATTAGATGAAAGAACACTAGATATGAATGGATTTGATAATAATAATAAAATATATGTTATACCTATGCATAGAAAGAATTTTTGGACTAACCAATGTATGCAGGATCCTAGAAAGAAATTTTTGCAGGCTAGCCATTATGACCCTAGCAAACAGTACAAGAAAAGTTAGGGATCATTGAAGATAAAGAGATGATTAACTCTTTGTTACAACTGTAGAAGACTAGGACATCTTGCTAAGGAATGCCCTGGGAGAAACCCTAGTTGCCTATGTTGTAAGGCTATGGACCATGAAGTACTGGATTGCCCCAGAATGATTGCTAGACTTGAAAAGTTGAATATGGAGCAAGCAAACCCTGAAGGAGATCAAGAGACTCAAATTATAGAAGAACCCAAGAAAGAATCAAAGATTATATTAATAAAAATAAAAGAAACCCTGGATGAACATAAAGATGCCAGTTTGTCACAAATCTTCAAAGAAAAGGAGAAAATCAAAGTAAGAATAGGAGACTTCGACATTGACTGTTCTCTAGATGAGGGAACACAGATGAACATTATGATAGAAAATACTTGGGAAACCCTAGGAAGGCCTCCTATGGTTCCTTCACTAGGAAAAATAGGGTTGTTTAAAGGAAAAATGGTAACCCTATGTGGCAGGATTACCCAGATAGCTATGAGTACCCATGGAGCTTCGACAGAGGAAGAATTTAAAGTTATTAAATTTATTGAGGACTATGCCCCATTTCCATCTTTGTTAGGCAATATCTAGATTGAAAAATACCAGATCCGAAGAAAAGAAGAAAAGGAAGCCCTAGAACAGAAGAAGCAAGAACTCATGGAATTTATGACTAGAAATATCGCCTACTTGAGGGAAGAACAAGAGAATAGATATAAGTTATTAAACCCCAGGACTTGGATGTTGAAGATATAAGAGCATTAGAGGAACCACAGAAGACCGAAATACCTAATCCATATGATGAAGGTGTATTACCCTTGGATCTGAAGAAAGAATCTCTGTATCGCAAGGTGACTATGTTGAGAGAAGATAAGGATCAGAATGGAAAAAGGATAACCAAGACAAATCTCACGGGGAAGAAGGCTAGGAAGCTAAGTAAGAAGAGGGCCAAGATTGAAAATTTACAGAAGATTCCAAAGGAAACTTCGCAGAAGGAAAAATCACAGGAATTGAGCTTCGCTAGGATCCCAGAACAACGACATACAACACTTCGCTGTGGCGAAGAAATATAGCCGTTGGACCGATATACCCGTTCAACTTCTGCCCCGAACGAACATAAAAGCATTAAAGGATCACCACCAGACCGTTGGACCATACCATAACGGATTGATCAATGTTCATGAAATCTTTATACCCATTGCAAGAAGACTGATGACGAATTTACTATTTAGCTTTTCACGCCATGCTTGAAGAACACTTTTTCCAACTAAAAAATCAAAGCCTGCAGAACTAGTGATTGTCTACAGTGACCATTGCAAGCAGATTGTTCATCCTAGTGTAGCAATTTGAGATCATCGTGACCCCAATTATATTTCCTGAGTGCGTATGTCCGATGAGCTCATTGAACTTGAGGAATCCGTCACATAGGTCCTTCTTGATTTAATGACTAAGAGAGTCATGCCGAAAAAAAGAATGTACATTGGAGTCCAAGCATCATCGACGGGAGGAGTGCAAGCCTCCCCATCGACTGCTAGAGTAGGAACATCTTGAGCCGGTGTAGAAAGAAGAACTAAGCATAAGGACGACATAGCCAACACAAAGTTAGTGCCATCCATCCTACTAGCTTACATACCCCCTATGAGAAGTGAGATTAATTGGGAAAGTGTCCCTAGAGACTTTCAATACACCCTAGTCATTGCATATCTACCTAAAGGAGTACGCACCTACCTCGTAGATCAAGACAAGGTTACAACGTTGAAGTTTTGCGACTTCAACCTGGGGGACCATAAATCTTACAGCATGCTCGTGCCACATAAGTACTTGACGAGAAATAAGGGAAAGAGTTTGAAGCTCATCCCTCAACAATGGAAGATGAACCTCACACAGTCTACTTTGCTCAACGTTATGAAAATACTGCACTTCGGTAGACACCAAGAGGTGAAAGCTTGTGTAAAATTGCTTCTAACAAGTTACCATAGAGGATACCTGTGGTAAAAATCGTCGCATAACTGTTGATCTGGCGCTAATCAATAGGATCACCAGGCTTATCATGCAGGGCCCTGATTCCCATGAGTACTATCCTAGAAAGACCGCAGACCGCGCTCTTGCGCAGAATATCAAAAAAGCCTATGACAATGTTGAGAAAGGCGTGAGAGGATACAAGGTAGCTTCTATTGAAAGTGGCACAGTGTGCCTCGCATGCAAATTGATCATAGGGAATTTGGTATGCAAGAATAAACCAACACAAGTATCTAGATTTGTAGTTGACCTCGTAGGAAAGTGCACAGAGGGACTACAGATGAACTTGGTGAAGTACCTGGTGAATCAACTGGAGATTGATTGCAGAGAAGCCCAGGATCAAGGGCATGAATTCCATTTTAGTTGTCTCCTGATACTGATCTCTTTTGTTACATGGGAGCTATTGGAAGGTGAAACCTTCCTGGAACTTGACCCCTTTGAGCCACTACCTGCGAAGTTTAGTACATTATGGTACTTGAACGACATGAGCAAGCAATGGAAATATAATTCTGTTTTCCACACATATGATAACCAATTGAAAGAATCCATAAGGAGTGAATGACGCATAACCTCGAACAATTTACTGATATTCCGACCTCTGATAAAGTTCAGTGCAGACCGCCACTTTATATACCTAACCCCATGTGTCAATGAGCACCAAAAACAAATTCAGTCCTATTATAAGCTAACAGAAGAAGACCCATAAGAGATCACCAAGGAATGGTCAGCGAACCTTCTTATTTCAGCAGACCCCGCAGAAATGTCTGACATCGACAACCCTGGAACTGTGCAGGATACACCTGGGCTGAGTAAGACAAAGAAGCACAAAACGATGAAGAAGACTGAAGAATTCGAGGATGTTGAAAGCCTATCTGTAAGGACTGCTTCCATTACACCAGATGAAGAAAGTGATACAGAAACTTAGAAAGTTGAAGTACCACCGCCTAATGGCGAAGAAGACTCATCGAAGAAAAGGAAGGTCGCATCTCTGAAATCTTCCTCCAGAAAGAACCGAAGAACGCCTGTAACCAAGATGCGAACTGCCCTCATGTTGGATGACTTTGATTTCATTGTTGTAGTGGTCAATGATGCTTCAAAGGAAATCATAGAGAAGCAGGAGGTGAAGAAGGAATACATGTATATCCGATACTTGGAAACATTAAGGATACTTCATCAGGACTATGCCTCTTCACCTAGAGCATAACCATACTTCACTCTAGGCTAAAGGGGAGTCACACTCCTACTCTAGTGCAACTCATGTGTATACTTAGATGATTTGTTAATACCTTAACACTTAGTCATTTAATCATACATCCATGAACAAAGAAAACACTTGTGAAACAAACAATAGACACATAGATATAGTGCGGACGACACAAGATGTGCCTAACATCCGACCAAGTCTTATTATTGTGAAACATTTACATTATAAGAACTACCAACTCGGTTTAAAACTTGGGCAGAATCGCATGACTCACCTCACCTCACCAAGACACTCATACATAGATCTGTCACCTCAATAATCGTTCGTCGCAATAACTTTCACAAATCATGTGGTGTGCCCTAGACATGTTCCCACCACAGACTCACCATCTCTTCTCTCTTAGAATACTTCACACAGACCCACAGTTTTGTCTCATAACATGCCTCACACAAACCTCTGACAAGACTTCTCCACCTTCAAAGTCTCCCTACCATGCTACTAGACGAAACCCAAATAAGGTCTCCCTAAATTTTTGCACAAATCATTTCAAGGAAGCACATGTTCTC
>ML778755.1:10763-28660 GCA_009831015.1 Picea engelmannii
ATGTGAAGCCTTGCTTACCTTACCATGTGGCATTCCAAATCCACGTGGGGTACTCAAAGTATACCATCAAACATGCAATTGTTGATGAAGGAGCTGCTACATGTGTGATGTCCCTGATCTGTTGGAAATCTCTCGGTTCTTCAAACCTTTCTAAGTCATCAAACATGTTGACTGCTTTTTACAGTCATTCCTTCCACCCTCACAGTATTCTTCCTTCCTTTTCGGTCCAATTAAGTGGAAAGACAATAGAGGTGGAGGTTGAGGTAGTTGATGTTCCTCTTGATTATAACATGTTACTAGGATGCAATTGGACCTATGCTATGGTCATCTTCGTATCGTTCATCTTCCGTACTCTTTGTTTTCCTCATGAAGGGAAGATCGTGACGATCGACCAATTATCCTTTGTGTATGCTAGTAACAATGCATATGTTGGACCATCGATCCCTATGATCGAAAATTCTCATCTAACAACTAATAATATAGGTGTCATAATTTATTCTTCCCTCATGAGTACTTTTGACTTCACGACACTGATTCACCATGTTGACGTCATGTCCAATAGGTCTGTTTCGACAGGGAGGTCCATTCCTTTCTGCACTTCCTATTTTAGTGATCCATAGACCTTACCTTCTCTGACTTCATCTTGTAAAGGTTAGTTGCATGTTGAAATGGCCATGCCACTATCGACAATGGATATTGTGTATCAAGTTGTTCTTGACTCTTCCGTCAATCCCGATCCTATCACATCGTCGATGAACAAGGAGGATCATATTCTTAGGCCCGTGTGGTCCATGTCGTTGTCTTGTTCACATGATTTCCTATATTAGACTTTTCCCTCAGAATAAGCTATCATCGAAGCCATGAATGGTTTCAACAAACCTTGGGATGATATGCATCATCGCTCTTATTTTCTCCCAGAGCTTGAAAGAATTGAACATGATGACTTTCGATCTACTTTGAGTGAGATAGTCAGTCACGCCGCAGTTCCACTTGATACACACAACATTTATGCTGATGCAAATAGGGCAAGTATTTCTCCTACCGTCACGATCGATATCTATCATACCCCTGGAAATATTGAAAATGTAAATATCGATATAGATTGTTCGCCAAAAGAAATCCTGATCTACACTAAACTCTTCAAAGAATTTTGAGATGTATTCACTTGGTCATATGAAGAGAGTCCAAGAATCAACCCTCATATTTTCAAGCATGATATTATAACTTATCCAGATGCTAAAAATGTTCAAAAACATCTTAGATCTGTCAATCCTTGGAAGGCCCCTGTTATTAAGGTAGAGGTGGAGAAGCTACTTAATGCTGGTTTGATCTACCCGGTTCCCTTGACTGAATGTGTATCCAATCATGTTCTTGTGAATAAGAAGCAAGGAAATATCCGTGTATGTATGGAGTTCTGTGACCTAAACAAGCCATGTCCTAAAGATAACTTCACCACACCTTTCATTGATTAGATTCTCGACGAGTGTGTGGGAAGCGAAGTATTTTATTTTATGGATGAATTTTCAGGGTATAACCAAATTCAAATTAAACCTAAGGATAAACAAAAGACATAATTTATTTGTCCTTGGGGTAATTTCGCATATCGTAAAATGCCTTTCGGCCTTAAAAACGCCAAAGCAACCTTCCAACGTGCTATGACCTTCACTTTTCACGATCTTAAGCATATAGTCGAAGCTTACCTTGATGATATTTTTTCTCACTCTCGTAAGAGAGAAGATCGCTCTATGCAAGTTCGACTTGTTTTTGAAAGATGACGTTACTATACAATCCGATTAAGCCCTCATAAGTGCATATTTTGCGTTAGGTCTGGTCATCTTTTGGGATTTCTAGTTTATGATACCAGGATCATGGTAGATCTGTTAAAGGTTGAGGCAATACTTTGATTGCCTCCCCTGCGCACTATTAGACAACTTCAAGGTGTACAGGGGAAAGATAACTTTATACGTCAGTTTATAGTGAATTATGCCAATATCACTAAGGGTTTTATGCATCTTTTGAAGAAGGACACCCCTTTTATCTAGGATGAATGAGCCTAGGATTATTTTGATGCTTTGAAGAAAGCCTTGGCATCGATGCCTCTGTTGAAGTCTCCTAACTACAATAGGGATTACTTTCTTTATATCGCCGCATTTGAAGAGACGATTGGTATGGTTTTGGTTCAGGAGGATGATAAGCTTTGCGCGCATGTCAACTACTATCTTATTCAAAACTTAGTCGGTCTTGAGCTTAATTTTTCTCACGTTGAAAAGATAGCTTTGGTTGTTGTTCACGCAGTGCAACATTTACGTCATTATATATTTATTTGCAAGACTACTGTGGTTGCCTATGTCAATCAATTTCAATACATCCTTACCAGACATATCATAGGGGGAAAATATAATAAATTGATTGTCATTTTACAAGAATTTGATCTCGATTTTGCTTCTGGGAAGTCCAGGAAATCACTAGTCTTTGCGGAGTTAATATCTGACTTCCCATGATTAGATGATGATTTTATCCATGTTGATTCATTTGAGGAAGAACACATTTTTCTTGTCTTGTCGTCCGACCCATGGTATGGAGACATCGTTCTCTATCTTCAAACTTTGAAGTTCCCTCAGCATCTCTCGCGAGATGACCGACAACATGTAATATACGAAGCTAAGAAATATACTATCATCGATGACACTTTGTATCACCGAGGAATAGAAAATATCTTGCATCGTTGTTTAACTCACAGAGAGTGCGAGTTAGTCCTAAAGGATTTCCATAGCGGGGCCTGTGGTGGTCATCTATCCGGGCTTGCGAAAACCCAAAACATTTTGTGAGCCCGTTATTTTTGGCCTACCATATTTAAAGATTTTATTGAAGTGGTTATAAGTGTCACCCCTGCGAGGTGTTCACTCGGAAAATACTCTCGCACCCAACCCCTTTTCACCCAGTCATTACCATTGGTCCCTTCATCAAGTGGGGGGTGGAATTCGTGGATTGTAACCCAACTTTGGCTGGGGGGGGATCAACACATTATCATGGCCATCAACTACTTTACTAAGTGGGTCGAGTCCATGCCTATACTTAAATCCGATGGGAAGACTGCATCCTTCTTCGTATTCAATCAAATTATCACCCAGTTCGGTATCCCGAGTGAGATTGTCACTGATCATGGAAGTCACTTTCAGAATGAAATGATGGAAGAACTAGCATCTAAGATGGGGTTTAGACATGGTAATTCTTCTCTTTATTATCCTGAGACAAATGGAAAAGTAGAGGCCATAAACAAGTCTCTCAAGACCATTTTACAAAAAACTGTCAACCAAAGTAAGTCTAACTGGCACATTATGCTATATCCCGCACTCTGGGCATACTGAACCTCGGTTAAAACTGCCACTAGTTTTTGCCCTTTTTAGTTAGTACACAGTGTGGAGTCGATTTTACCTATTGAACACGAAATCCCTTCTCTCAAGCTGGCAGTTGCACTCCTACCTACCAATTTTGATCTCGAGCGACGCCTTGTACACCTAGAGAGTCTTAACGAGTAACGTCGAGATGCCTCTATGACTATTGAGGCGAACAAAACATGTTTCAAGGTCTAGTATGATAAGTTTGTCTGTCCTCGGTTGTATGATGAGGGTGACTTAGTCTCTTGTATGATCAAGCCAATGAACCACTGGGGGTAGGAAATTTTAAACCCATGTGGGACGGTCCTTATATCGTGCGACTTGTCTTAGAAAAAGGAGCCTATGAGTTAGAATATTACAAATCAAATATGTTTTTCGAGCCCAAAAATGGGATCTAATTGAAAATATATTATGCTTGAGCCCCAAGCTCGGGCGGAAATCTTTGTATACTAATGTAATTTAGTGTATATATATATTTTCCCTTTCTTTTCGTTTTCAGCTTTCTTATCGAGTTTTCCCTTGGTTAGAAGATGTCAACGGAGTCTTCGGTCTACCTAGGATTCGTAGACAGAGCCAGTCATCATACACAGAACTTGGCTTCCCCGCTTGGGTGGTTTACTCACACGAGGGTCTACTGGTATATTCAGGTGGAGTATGCCTAGGGCCATCCACGAATAATGTGGTCGAATATAGCGTCGTTATAGATCTTTTGCATGATGCTATCTCACATGCTATTCTCTCTTTAGAGGTTTTCCTAGATTCCCAGTTAGTAGTATGTCAGTTGAATTATATTTACCGCGTGCATGATCCTACTTTACTCTGACAATTCCTACAAGTACATCTTTTAGAATGACAGTTTGATTTTATTACTTATTATCACATTCCTAAGAGTTCTAATCATGTATATAATGCTTATGATAATTTCATTTTAGATTGGCATTTGCCACATAACTAAAGAAAAGAAAACCATCTCATCAATGTACACATTGTATATATAAGTAAATCCGAAGATCCCAGTTTTATATATATTTCAAAAAAATATGGTGTTTATCGTAAAAAATTGGGGCTAATACCCTTAATACACATATACAACTGGTACTACAATATCCATGACATCTACGCCTCTGGCACTGAATGTGTGTCATGGTAACAAACTACGATGTTTTCGAGACGCTGAAAGAGTCGTACCCAATCTTGGGGCATACCAACCACTTGTTGTTACATGGCTTCTGGAAGATCCTCTATCTGAAACATGGGAATTCCATGAGTCAAATGAGATAAGTTTCCTTGGATGTCTTGTAGGACTCTCTCAACTTCTCCTCCTGCCGCCTTGTCTTCCCCATTCCTCCGTCCTTGTTGAGGAAACCCTTTTGGTCATCGTGGACCCACATCTACATTACACAAGTGTCTAGTTAGTACTTAAACACCATCCAAAAATATGTTTGTTTCATTATACAAAATTACAAGAAAATGAAATATTTAAAAACACTTGACATACCTATGTCACCATAGGAGGTACCTGGTGGGAGTGGCATGTTCGGATCTCCTCTGAAGTCGATCCTTTCATAGGGATAGTCGTCCAAAGAAAAAACCTGTCGCTGCCACCAGTAGAAGAAATCCTCGTTGTAGGGTGTCAACACCCTACCTCCCCCCTGTCGTCTCATTACCTTGGTCCACCATGCCATGGATGGATCACGAGGTCCTCTCGGAAGAATCTCGACTCTAGGTCCCAAACCTAGAACCTACTCAAAGAAAAACCTGGATAAGATAGAGGCAAACCCAAAATTCCTCTTAATCCCCTGTTTGCACTCTGTCAACTGGCTCTTCATATTTTTTAGCAGTGAGGTACACCAGTCATATACTGTGGGTCTCAAGAATTGTACTGCATAGAACATGAGCGGCCTCAATTCCTAGTGCAACGAGGCTAAATCTGTGATCCTAGTCAACACAAGGATAGCAATATTCAGGATGAGATTTTTTATCGCTCAGATAGGGATTTCACTCTCGACTTTCAGAGTCCCTCCTACACAGTGGGTGTCTATGTACTCCTATGTTTTCATTCCACTCTTTTCTCCCTATGATTTGAGGTTTACAACCTCTCCCGGATGTGATAATCCAGTCAAAAAGTAGATATCCTCTACTTCAATCCTTAATTTTTTCCCATAGAGGTTGAAGCTTTCACTCTCAAAGTACCAGTAACCCAAAAGCATCTCAAGAAACCTCACCCGGACCCTCATTCCTTTGAGTGCCAAAAATTTATATAAGCCACATCTCTTCAAGACCATTTGGGCCCCCATATCTCAATCCACAACAGCATCGACCTCCTCGTGCTCTCTTTCCCTCCATTCAAGAACCATCGTTCCAAAGGAAAGTCAAAATTTGAGTTAGCAACCATATAAATCATTGACTACATGCTTCTACGCGAGATATCCCCAAGGTGGGGGTGAACCACGGTAAATCTGTGTGTTGTGCTCTATGCCTCGACCTGATGACTTTGTCTCTTACTTTGCTAAGTTCTTGATGTGGTTAGATAGATCTATTTATTCTTTTTTCTTCTGATATATGAATGAATATTAGTTCTGGTATGTAAGATGCTTAGTGCTTAATATGATCTCGTTGTGTCTAAGTGTTGAATTATCTTAGATCTAAGTACATACTGCGATGCTCTGTGTTGTTTGCGAAGTATCATGAGGGTTGAATATTGATGAATAACCTATGCTAGATGATTTCTAAGTGTTATAATCACAGATCTATGTCCCAAATAAGGTTGCAGATACCTGAGTTCTACAACCACCCCTGCCTCTACCTCGGGTGAGACTTCATCTGCTTCGCAGGTGTTGCCAAAAGGGCTGGTAGCTAGGGTTTTGTTGGTGCGTTGTTGTAGCATTGAACCCTGGGTCTGCCCCTGTGCCAAAAAATGGTTTCGTTGCTGGGACGTGAAACTATGAGTGCTGGGAACTGAGCAGAATAAGATTTGTGCAAAGATTCATCTTGAAATTGTGAAATCTCTGTGCGTAAATCTATTCCCTAGTGCATAGTGATTTACTTGATCTGAAAATCTCAGTGCTGAAGAAGGAAGGAAAGATCTGAAGGAAAGAACTCAGATCTGTAAGAAAGAGGTTGATACTAAAGAAAAGAAGTAAGATCTGTAATCTCTGTGCTCTGATAAAGGTAAGAATAGTTAAAAGTTCTTAGATCTGGAAGGTTTGTGCCCTGTACAAGTAAAATAAGTGAATTTTTTTTTCCAAAGTATGAATTCAGGTATGCTTGATAGATTTTGTCCTAGATTGAAAACTAGGGCATTATTAGATGAAAGAACACTAGATATGAATGGATTTGATAATAATAATAAAATATATGTTATACCTATGCATAGAAAGAATTTTTGGACTAACCAATGTATGCAGGATCCTAGAAAGAAATTTTTGCAGGCTAGCCATTATGACCCTAGCAAACAGTACAAGAAAAGTTAGGGATCATTGAAGATAAAGAGATGATTAACTCTTTGTTACAACTGTAGAAGACTAGGACATCTTGCTAAGGAATGCCCTGGGAGAAACCCTAGTTGCCTATGTTGTAAGGCTATGGACCATGAAGTACTGGATTGCCCCAGAATGATTGCTAGACTTGAAAAGTTGAATATGGAGCAAGCAAACCCTGAAGGAGATCAAGAGACTCAAATTATAGAAGAACCCAAGAAAGAATCAAAGATTATATTAATAAAAATAAAAGAAACCCTGGATGAACATAAAGATGCCAGTTTGTCACAAATCTTCAAAGAAAAGGAGAAAATCAAAGTAAGAATAGGAGACTTCGACATTGACTGTTCTCTAGATGAGGGAACACAGATGAACATTATGATAGAAAATACTTGGGAAACCCTAGGAAGGCCTCCTATGGTTCCTTCACTAGGAAAAATAGGGTTGTTTAAAGGAAAAATGGTAACCCTATGTGGCAGGATTACCCAGATAGCTATGAGTACCCATGGAGCTTCGACAGAGGAAGAATTTAAAGTTATTAAATTTATTGAGGACTATGCCCCATTTCCATCTTTGTTAGGCAATATCTAGATTGAAAAATACCAGATCCGAAGAAAAGAAGAAAAGGAAGCCCTAGAACAGAAGAAGCAAGAACTCATGGAATTTATGACTAGAAATATCGCCTACTTGAGGGAAGAACAAGAGAATAGATATAAGTTATTAAACCCCAGGACTTGGATGTTGAAGATATAAGAGCATTAGAGGAACCACAGAAGACCGAAATACCTAATCCATATGATGAAGGTGTATTACCCTTGGATCTGAAGAAAGAATCTCTGTATCGCAAGGTGACTATGTTGAGAGAAGATAAGGATCAGAATGGAAAAAGGATAACCAAGACAAATCTCACGGGGAAGAAGGCTAGGAAGCTAAGTAAGAAGAGGGCCAAGATTGAAAATTTACAGAAGATTCCAAAGGAAACTTCGCAGAAGGAAAAATCACAGGAATTGAGCTTCGCTAGGATCCCAGAACAACGACATACAACACTTCGCTGTGGCGAAGAAATATAGCCGTTGGACCGATATACCCGTTCAACTTCTGCCCCGAACGAACATAAAAGCATTAAAGGATCACCACCAGACCGTTGGACCATACCATAACGGATTGATCAATGTTCATGAAATCTTTATACCCATTGCAAGAAGACTGATGACGAATTTACTATTTAGCTTTTCACGCCATGCTTGAAGAACACTTTTTCCAACTAAAAAATCAAAGCCTGCAGAACTAGTGATTGTCTACAGTGACCATTGCAAGCAGATTGTTCATCCTAGTGTAGCAATTTGAGATCATCGTGACCCCAATTATATTTCCTGAGTGCGTATGTCCGATGAGCTCATTGAACTTGAGGAATCCGTCACATAGGTCCTTCTTGATTTAATGACTAAGAGAGTCATGCCGAAAAAAAGAATGTACATTGGAGTCCAAGCATCATCGACGGGAGGAGTGCAAGCCTCCCCATCGACTGCTAGAGTAGGAACATCTTGAGCCGGTGTAGAAAGAAGAACTAAGCATAAGGACGACATAGCCAACACAAAGTTAGTGCCATCCATCCTACTAGCTTACATACCCCCTATGAGAAGTGAGATTAATTGGGAAAGTGTCCCTAGAGACTTTCAATACACCCTAGTCATTGCATATCTACCTAAAGGAGTACGCACCTACCTCGTAGATCAAGACAAGGTTACAACGTTGAAGTTTTGCGACTTCAACCTGGGGGACCATAAATCTTACAGCATGCTCGTGCCACATAAGTACTTGACGAGAAATAAGGGAAAGAGTTTGAAGCTCATCCCTCAACAATGGAAGATGAACCTCACACAGTCTACTTTGCTCAACGTTATGAAAATACTGCACTTCGGTAGACACCAAGAGGTGAAAGCTTGTGTAAAATTGCTTCTAACAAGTTACCATAGAGGATACCTGTGGTAAAAATCGTCGCATAACTGTTGATCTGGCGCTAATCAATAGGATCACCAGGCTTATCATGCAGGGCCCTGATTCCCATGAGTACTATCCTAGAAAGACCGCAGACCGCGCTCTTGCGCAGAATATCAAAAAAGCCTATGACAATGTTGAGAAAGGCGTGAGAGGATACAAGGTAGCTTCTATTGAAAGTGGCACAGTGTGCCTCGCATGCAAATTGATCATAGGGAAGTTGGTACACAAGAATAAACCAACACAAGTATCTAGATTTGTAGTTGACCTCGCAGGAAAGTGCACAGAGGGACTACAGATGAACTTGGTGAAGTACCTGGTGAATCAACTGGAGATTGATTGCAGAGAAGCCCAGGATCAGGGGCATGAATTCCATTTTAGTTGGCTCCTGATACTGATCGCTTTTGTTACATGGGAGCTACCGGAAGGTAAAACCTTCCTGGAACTTGACCCCTTTGAGCCACTACCTGCGAAGTTTAGTACATTATGGTACTTGAACGACATGAGAAAGCAATGGAAATATAATTCTGTTTTCCACACATATGATAACCAATTGAAAGAAGCCATAAGGAGTGAATGACGCATAACCTTGAACAATTTACTGAGATTCCGACCTCTGATAAAGTTCAGCGCAGACCGCCACTTTATATACCTAACCCCATGCGTCGATGAGCACCAAAAACAAATTTAGTCCTATTATAAGCTGACAGAAGAAGACCCGGAAGAGATCACCAAGGAATGGTCAGTGGACCTTCTTATTTCAGCAGACCCCGCAGAAATGTCTGACATCGATGAAGAAGACAAAGAAGCACAAAACGATGAAGAAGACTGAAGCACAAAACGATGAAGAAGACTGAAGAATTCGAGGATGTTGACAACCTATCTGTAAGGACTGCTTCCATTACACTAGATGAAGAAAGTGATACAGAAACTTAGAAAGTTGAAGTACCACCGCCTAATGGCGAAGAAGACTCATCGAAGAAAAGGAAGGTCGCATCTCTGAAATCTTCCTCCAGAAAGAACCGAAGAACGCCTGTAACCAAGATGCGAGCTGCCCTCATGTTGGATGACTT
Organism: Picea engelmannii; assembly: GCA_009831015.1. Lineage (NCBI taxonomy): Eukaryota > Viridiplantae > Streptophyta > Pinopsida > Pinales > Pinaceae > Picea > Picea engelmannii. Next base: position 20,712 of record ML778755.1, read on the forward strand.
TGATTTCATTGTTGTAGTGGTCAATGATGCTTCAAAGGAAATCATAGAGAAGCAGGAGGTGAAGAAGGAACACATGTATATCCGATACTTGGAAACATTAAGGATACTTCATTAGGACTATGCCTCTTCACCTAGAGCATAACCATACTTCACTCTAGGCTAAAGGGGAGTCACACTCCTACTCTAGTGCAACTCATGTGTATACTTAGATGATTTTTTAATACCTTAACACTTAGTCATTTAATCATACATCCATGAACAAAGAAAACACTTGTGAAACAAACAATAGACACATAGATATAGTGTGGACGACACAAGACGTGCCTAACATCCGACCAAGTCTTATTATTGTGAAACATTTACATTATAAGAACTACCAACTCGGTTTAAAACTTGGGCAGAATCGCATGACTCACCTCACCTCACCAAGACACTCATACATAGATCTGTCACCTCAATAATCCTTCATTGCAATAACTTTCACAACTCATGTGGTGTTCCCTAGACATGTTCCCACCACAGAATCACCATCTCTTCTCTCTTAGAATACTTCACACAGACCCATAGTTTTGTCTCATAACATGCCTCACACAAACCTCTGACAAGACTTCTCCACCTTCAAAGTCTCCCTACCATGCTACTAGACGAAACCCAAATAAGGTCTCCCTAAATTTTTGCACAAATCATTTCAAGGAAGCACATGTTCTCCCATGTGGAGTAACTTGGCTCCTTGAGGTAGCTCGCCCCTCTTTGTCAAAATCTATCACAAAACTTTGACTCTAATCTTGCTTTGTTTCCTATTGTACCTTCTTGGTTGTGCGCCCTTGTTCTTTTATATGGACTCCAAATGTCACCTTCGTGAATCATCGTGTTCTTTGGGTATTTTGAGCCCCTTCACGAACCATCACCCCCAAATGAAATGACATTCCCCTTCCTGAACCCATGCCCCTAAATGAACCCATGCACTCATCAACCTTCGTGTCCCTTGGGATCGACACACCCAAACTTTGGGTGCACTTCTCATGTTGGTGTGTTCCAACCTCTTTGGTGCACCCCTTTTCTTGGTATCTTATGCCCCATGCTTTGCCTCATACCTGGGAAAGCCCCTTTCCATGTTCCCATTCCCAACATGTTAGGGGCCTAACCCCTCACGTAGGTAGAATAATATATTTCCATGTAATAAAGGTCAATATTAATAAGGCCTAGAAATAAGGAAGAATAAGTCCAATGTAAGAACACCTAATAGAATCTTTTGATTCTAAAAGGATCTTCCTCTAGATTGTTCTTTTCATAGACATATTTAGTATAAATAGGAGTCAAGAGTATGAGACGTTTTGTCTTGGATATTATTGTAATAAAACTCTGCTCTGCTAGAGGTTTCCCCCTCGAAGAGGCAAGTGAACATTGCTCTCAGTAATCAAAGTTCTCTTTCTGGTGTTATTCTAGTATCATTTTGGTATTATTGTGGTGTTGTTTTGGTTATATTATTGTTCATATGCCATTTCTAGATAGTTATTTATGTTTTTCATACTATTTTATATCTGGAATATTACAGTGGTATCAGAGCACCTTCCTCGACAGAAAATTGTGGGTTAAATATTTTTTCAGGGTAAAGATGTATTCCGACGTCTTTCAGCTATAGAGATCTATCGTTACGTGCATAAACCCACAGTCGGGGATTCATACATGAAAGAAATACAAGTGGTACTTAAGAGGACATATATTTGCAACCCTCGTAACCCCTGTTGGTACCCCTTCGAATGGTAGCACATCAGATGTCACCTGTATATGGATCGACCTAGATCTCCTAAATCCCTCCATAGATAAACTGATCATCCAAATGACTTCTATAGTGACACCGAGAAAAACACTCGGGAAGATACTCTCTATTACTTGGGTATTCGGGTAGTATGGCTAAGGGCACGGTCTAGCCTCCTTAGTTGGTGCCCTGAGATATTGGGTTGAGTACTACTATTGGACCCCACACATATATCAGAGAGATATAACATAGGGAAAACCCTTGTCTGTAGAAACCTTGAATACCCTAACCTTTGGGACAGAAACAGAAATAGAATATACAAGATCTATTGTCGTGCAACTGTGTCTTCTGCATTCGGGTTGAGAAATTACTACACATTTCTTCCTATTAAGCATTTGGGCATTTCATCACTGCAGTATTCTTCAGATTAGAGTATAACATCGCAGGAGTAAAAAATAAAATGAGTCTAAATCTGGTTGGCACCATTATTTGAGACCTATTCCATTAGATTTCTCTCTTCACCCTTATTGCAGTCATACCTATCATTTTTCAGCAAAAAAAAAATCTCATGGACCTGACCCCCTTCCAACACCCTTATTTGGGATTTAGCCCATTGGATTCAACTCGTCGCCCTGATCAATGTGATACACTTCAACCATAACCCATTTTTTTGTGGTCCCACCCACCCCTTTTCATGTTCCCTCTTCATCATGGCCCATACCCATAGCGAAGACTTGGAATCTCACTTCAATAACTTGCACTCTAATTTCACAGAAACCCAAAAAGAAGTGAGACAACTCAATGCCAATATTTCCACCATCAATAAAAACATGCATTCCTCCATCACCGCCACAATCGAGGAACTCAAACAAGACCTCAAAAAATACATAGCTACCCATCTTGAATCCGTCACTACTATGATCTGCGCCAAGCTGCATATCCCTACAGATCTTCTCTCATCCGACTCACCTTTTCATATCGAAGGTGAAACTTCCTCTCATTCCCAGAATTTGTAGCCCCGTCACTTTCAGTGTGAATTACGCCTTTCACCTGTGGATGCGACCAAATTTGATGGCTCGGATCCCACTTGATGGGTAATTCAAATGGAACATTATTTCTCTTTGTATGGCATTACAGATGAGTTGGACAAACTCTGGTATGGTGTTCTCTGTCTAGATCAAGAACGTTGGCAATGGTGGCAATGGAGAAAAAATGTCTGCCAAGGGCATGTGACTTGGACACACTTTGTGGCAGATCTTTATGAACACTTTGACACTGACACCAACCATTTATGCCATTTGACAATGTTAAAATAATCTGGCACAGTAGAAGACTTTATAACTTCTTTTGAGCGACTGGATTTTCGTACAGAGGGCATGTCTGATGCTTTTTTCCGAGAATGTTTTATTAGTGGCCTCAAGGATGAGATTTGTGACCATGTCCTCATGGATCGACCTCAGAGTTGGGTGGATGCTACTAAAATATCTTAGGAAGCACAACAAGTTGTCTCTTCTAAAAACCGAAAAACCTCCTTTATTCCTCGCACTAAACCAGTCAATCCCACTCCTTCTACTCCACTAAAGATCCATAAATTGACCAGGGCCGAAATGGATGAACGCCAACTCAAAGGCCTTTGTTATAATTGTGATGACAAATATTTTCCTGGGCACAAGTGTAAGGAACATAAGATTTTTATGGCCACCTCGAAGGATGTTTCAGAAGAGGATGTTGAGGGCCCCCTTGTGTCTGTCACCTGAACCCACTGACATGACCCCTCCCTCAGACCCTCTCGAAGTAGAACCGGTCATTTCCCTAAATGATCTCACTGGCTTCTTTGCTCCCCAAACCCTCAAGATAATTGGTTACATTAAGCATAGGAAGTTCATCATTGTTGTTGACAGTGGAAGCACCCATAATTTTATTCATCGCCGCATTTCCCAAGAAACTAATTTCTATATCTGTGCATTCAATAATATTCAAATCACGATTTCCAATAGTGGGTCCATGAAATGTGGAGGGCGTTGTGAAAATGTGTGTCTCCAAATTGGTGAATACCACCTGAAATCTTGTATGTTTTCTATCGACATGGGAATTTGTGACATTGCATTAGGTGCAGAATGGATAAGGACTTTGGGTCCCATTCTCATGGATTTTAAGGAATTAACCATGCAATTCGACTAGGAGGGCCAACAATATAATTTCCATGGCATCATCGTCGGTTCCCCAAATATAATCAGTTCCCATCGCATGGAAAATATGCTAAAAAAAGGTCATTCTGGCATTATTTCGCAACTCCATGCCATACAAGCAACTAAGATGCCCTCTCTGTCGCAGGACCTCCAATCCATCCTCTCTAAACATCAAGTGTTTTTTTCCAATCCCCAGGGACTCCCTCCTTCCCGTGGTGCTTATGATCATTCCATTTCCCTTGTCCCGAGAAGACTTCCCCCCAATATTCGTCCTTATCGTCACCCCTTTTCCCAAAAAAATGAAATTGAGAAAATTGTTCAAGAACTGCTCAACATAGGTGTTATTCGCCATAGTATGAGACCCTACTCTTCACATGTGGTCATGGTCCTTAAGAAACAAGGTTCTTGGTGCATGTGTCCTGAATTCTGCGCCTTCAACAAACTCATCATTAAAGACAAATTTCTCATTCATGTCATTGATGACCTCTTGGATGAATTGAGCGGCGCCCAGTTTTTTACTAAAACTGATCTTCGTTCTGGATACCACTAGATCCATAGGAAAGAGGAAAACATTCCTAAGACCGCATTTAGAAATCATGAGGGCCACTATGAGTTTTTGGTCATGCCCTTTGGCTTGTGTAATGATTCCTCCACTTTCCAAAGCCTCATGAATTTCGTCCTTTTCTCTGTCATTTTATCTTAGTTTTCTTTGATGATTTCCTCATCTATAGTAAAGCCTGGACAACCCATCTTGCTCATGTGGATCGAGTTCTCCATCTACTCTCTCAGCACCAACTTTTCCTCAAACAATCTAAATGTGTTTTTGGCGCCTTAGATGTCGAGTATTTGGGTCATCTTGTTGGCAAGTCTGGTGTCAGGGTGGATCTTAAAAAGAATGAAGTTATGCAAGAATGGCCTCACCCAAAGAATCTCAAAATCTTGCATGGATTTATGGGTTTAACAGGTTATTATCGTAAGTTTGTTAGGAATTATGGAAAGATTGTGGCACCTCTCACTTCTCTCCTTGAAAAGAATTTTTTCACTTGGACTCCAACATCTGCTCAGGATTTTCAAACCTTGAATATGGCCATGTGCACCACTCCAGTCTTGGCCCTTCCTGATTTCACAAATACCTTTTTCCTAGAATGTGATGCTTCCGGGAAAGGAATTGGCATCGTCCTTATGCAAGAGGGTCAACCTTTGGCCTTTACTAGCAAACAACTGTCAGAGAAAAATTTGAGTAAATCAATCTATGAAAAGGAAATGTTGGTTATTTTGCATGTCGTGGATCTTTGGCGCCCTTATCTACTGGGTCAACACTTCCAAATTAAGACAGGTCATCAAAGCCTCAAGTATTTTTTGGAACAACGCCTTTCCTCCCTAGAGCAACAAAAATGGGTGACTAAGCTCTTTGGATATGATTATGAGATCATTTACAAGAAAGTCAAATACAATGTGGTTGTTGATGCACTTTCTAAAAAATATGAAGATGACGGGTCCCTTTTTTCTCTCTCCTTCATTGTACTATATTGGCTCCAGGTTGTTTGCCAAGAATGGCTACACGATCCCAAAAGTTTGCATCTGATACAACAATTGTAGTCCAATTCTCTAGTTTTCCCAGGGTACTCTTGGCTCAATGATGAGCTTCGATACAAAAGGTGTTTGTATTTAAGTAAATAGTCAAAACTTAAATCCACGGTACTTTTTGAGCTTCATGCTACACCCACCGCTGGGCACTTCGGGTTTACCAAAACCTATGACTAGGTCAAACGTTCTTTTTTATAGGATGGTATGAAACAGGACATTCATAATTTTTTGGTAGAATGTGATGTGTGTCAGCACAAAAGGGAGAAACAGTGAAATCTCCTAGCACACTACAACCGCTTCCAATTCCACTTGCTATTTGGTGGGATATATCTATGGATTTTATTGTAGGCTTACCTAAATCACGCAATAAATCAGTCATCATGGTGGTAGTTGATTGTCTTTCCAAGTATGCTCATTTATGTTCTCTTCAACACCCATTTACAACATCCACTGTGGCTCAACTTTTCATGGATCAAGTCTTCAAACTTCATGGCATGCCCCATTCTATTTTTTTTTTATCACGACCCAAATTTCACCAACAATCTTTGGCAAGAACTGTTCAAGCTACAAGGAACCCAATTGCATCTCAGCACAACTTATCATCCCGAGACTGGTGGTCAAATTAAAGTTGTCAACAAGTTTTTGGAAACATATTTCAGGTGTTTTGCATCGGAAAAAAAAAATCAATGGGCTCAATGGTTACCACTAGTTGAATGGTGGTACAACACTTCTTACCATACAACTACCTGCATGACTCCTTTTGAAGCAGTATATGGACAAAAGCCACCTTCAGTTCTCTCATATTTTTTAGGTGTCTTGAAGGTCCAAGTGGTTGACCACACGCTTACAGTTCGAGAGGCTATTCTCCGTACCGTCAAAGAGAATTTGGTCATGGCCTGGAATCACATGAAGCAACAAGAAGATCAAGGTCGCTCTGAACGTCAATTTGCAGAAGGGGATCAGGTGTCTCTTCGACTACAACCTTACAAGCAAAATTCCCTCAAGGATGACCATTGTCAGAAACTGGTGCCGAAATTTTATGGTCCTTATACTGTTCTCGAGCGTGTGGGACAAGTGGCCTGTGAGTTAGCTTTTCCCAATCATTCGAAGCTCCATCATGTTTTTCATGTTTTCTGCTTAAAGAAGGTGATTGGAACTAAGTGTCAAACTCAAGCCAACCTTCCTGAGTTGGACGAAGAAGGCTCCATTTGGCTACAACCACAAGCAGTTTTGGACCAGCATCAGCGTCGTCTACGTCAGCAAACCATTAAGGAAGTGTTAGTCTAGTGGAAAGATACAACTCTAGCAGATGCCACTTGGGAACCAACTACCATTCTGCAGTAATTTCCTCATCTCAAGCCTTGAGGACAATGTTGTTTTTAAGGGGGAGGACATGTTAGGGACCTAACCCCTCACGTAGGTAGAATAATATATTTCCATGTAATAAAGGTCAATATTGATAAGGCCTAGCAATAAGGAAGAATAAGTCCAATGTAAGAAGACCTAATAGAAGCTTTCGCTTCTAGAAGGATCTTCCTCTAGATTATTGTTTTGATAGACATATTTAGTATAAATAGGAGTCGAGGGTATGAGGATTTTTGTCTTGGATATTGTTGTAATAGAGATCTACTGGAGGTTTCCCCCTCGAAGAGGCAAGTGAACATTGATCTCAGTAATCAAAGTGCTCTTTCTGGTGTTATTCTGGTATCATTTTGGTATTATTATGGTGTTGTTCTGGTTATATTGTTGTTCATCTCCCATTTCTAACTAGTTATTTTTGTTCTGCATATTATTTTATCTCTGGAATATTACACAACGTGCCCACTTTCCCAACTAGTGCGACTCTTGGGTGCTGGAGCAACCCCAAATTCTGTCTCATTGAGGACTTAGGCGAGGGTGTTTGCATCCTTCTACTCGAGGAACTTACACCAATGAACATATAGTTGTAAAATAAACCTCTAGTTTTTCACTAGGATAATCATGTTTTATATCTATGTATGAGGCTTGGGCTCAACATCATTCTCTCATTAATATGAAAAATTACTTCATTTTACTTTCACTGATCTGAATAGAAGAAAAAAATGGTTGTTTTTGATGAAACGTAAAACCCTATAGTGTTTGTCCCATTTTTGAATAGATGAGAAGCAATTTACATTACACTAATTATTAATAATGGAATACACACATTAATGATTAGGATTTGTATCAAGTATGAGCAAATTAAATAGGATGTTGAATTAGATTACTTGATTTAAACCCCTATTTAATACAAAATGTACAACATATTTGACCCAAATCACTCATTCCTTGTGTTGGTAGGTGTAATAGCCTATCGGTGCTCATTAGTCACAAATTATGTGATTCTGCTAATTATAATTATATTGACATGGATTTTGACAATTTTATTATTAAAA
>ML778755.1:28784-101672 GCA_009831015.1 Picea engelmannii
TGACTTTCACTTCCTAGTGAATTTGTACATTGACTTTCATTCAAATTGATTTTGATTTTAATTTTGACAAATTGATTACTACATTGACTTTCACTCAAATTGACTTTGACATATGGATTACTACATCGAGTTTCATTCAAATTGATTGTTGTTGATTTTGAAAAATTGATTGTGTTTGATGATAATTCAAGTTAATTATGATTGACTTTGACTCAAAATTTATATACTTACGAAGAACGGTTCAATGTAGATGATTCAAATTAATTATGATTTCTTAACTTTGATTTTGATTTTGATTGGAATTTAATAGGCTAATTAAGATTGGTTGAATGTTGAAGATTCAAATTAATTACGTCGAAAGGCGTATACTTATTGGAGATGGGCACAATTAATCACTTTTTAATCTAAAATTCTAATCTGATGGTTAACAATTACAATTGAAAATGCTGGAATATTCTTAGACGTCCTCCCAAATCAATGAATGTGATTTACTCTTCATAACTTCCTTGTATTTACTTTTTAACATTTACCTAATCATATTAAGAAATTACTGTACCACCATATGATTGTCACGTTTACTGATTAACCTTTGGAATTACCACATTTAAGATTAACTTTTGGATTTCCTCAGCTCTATGTACGTTTCAGCTGTCCATGCATTTCAATTCACTAGAGTGTTGTCCGTCCAGATAACTTTCGATGTTCACCAGCCACTTTGCGACTATGCTAAAGTACCTTTCGGCTGATAAAATTATTTAAATACTTATGATAACTGACAACTGATTTTGCCACTGGTAAACACCGCAACAGCAGTTACCAGCTAAACTTACCAGTTAAATAACTTATATAAGTTATTTAACTAGTAAATTTCAAATAAAATGTATTAATAATAAATTTCAGTTCATAATTAATTATGAACTGAAATTTTATATGCTTAAGAAGAAAGGTCAAGTGTAGAATAGCTGGTTGATTTCTTCTGCGATATTACTTCTATGGCTTCCTAATTTTGGTCCTCCTTGCAGGCTATGTACTTGAGGGTTAAAAGTTTATTTATTTATACGTCTAGAATCCATTACTGTGTGCTTGAATACAGATCAATGGCGCATTCATTTCCCACATCAACGATCTGATCGGTGACGAATATTCAGCTATTCTCCTTGTTTTAGTTTTTGTGTAATTATAATGGTCGGTGCCTGGGCTCTCTTGTTTCAAGTCCTGGCATTCGTCTCACAGCTTGCACAGTCCCATGGAAATACTACACATTTCTCTTTCCCGTCATTTGGAGACAACGGCAGTCAGCTGATATACATGGGAAACGCTTCGTTTTCTCCTTCACATGGTTACATCGATCTCACTCCATCGCCAAACGCTACATCTACGGATCAATATACTCACTTGCAGAACCGCATCGGAAGGGTTCTCTACCATCAACCGATCATCGTCTGGCCGGCCACATTTACGACCACCTTCACCATGCTCGTCCGCAACATCACCAGTCCCGCTGGGCAGGTGAATTTAAATGGCGACGGGGTGGCCTTCATCATAGTCCCCAATGACAAACCCTTTCCACCAGACAGCCCTCGACAATTTCTGGGCTTATTCGAGGAATCAACATACCAAAACACAACGAATCAGCTGGCCATTGAATTCGATACCATCCGGAACATCTTCGATCCTGACGATAACCATGTCGGCATAGACGTCAAGAGCATTGTATCGGACGCGACCACCAATCTGGGACAACACAGCATCAACATCAAGTCAGGGCGGCCAATAAGGGTTCGAATCGATTACGATGGTTGGAACAAAACCCTGCAGATATACGCCACCTATGCAGACCAATCAATTCCTTACGCGAGCATCTTGAACCGAACAATCGAGCTATCAAGCACCGTTCCCCGATCAGCCTACCTTGGATTCTCCGCGGCAACCGGGGGTTCTTACGAGATTCAGCGTATTTTGGACTGGAATTTTAGTTCGGTGAGCTTGCCCGAACGGTCTCTGAATATAGCGCCCGTGAGTGCACCGAGGTCGGCGGGAGGATCGACAAGCAGGGATCTGAAGGTCAGCCTCCTTGTCGGTTCCGTTGCATCCTTGTTGGGGTTATTGTCGTGGTTCGTCGGTAGAACTATCAAACGAAGAAGAGGTGCCAAAAAGATCTCAGACCGGGGGCTGAGCGGGGAACTAGCTATAATAGAGGACCGATCTGCAGCTTCACCCTACGCCCCTCACCGGTTCTCCTACAAAATTCTGTCGGAAGCGACAAAGAACTTCAGCCAGACGGAACTGCTGGGAACCGGAGGCTTTGGGAGCGTTTACAGGGGAACCCTGGAAAGCCGAGACGGGGCTGCGGCACTTGTCGCAGTGAAGAGAGTCTCCGCCAGGTCGCGACAGGGAAAACGGGAATTCATCTCGGAGATCGGCACCATAGGCCGACTTCGACACAGGAACCTGGTGCGGCTCCAGGGCTGGTGCCACGAGCGTGACGAGCTGCTGCTCGTCTACGACTACATGCCCAACGGGCGCCTAGACAAGATCATCTTCAGGCGGCCAGGGGATCAGCATCAGAATCATTATCAGCCTCCTCTGAATTGAGCCCTGAGACACAGAATCTTATGCGGGTTGGCTTCGGCGTTGATGTACCTTCACGAAGAGTGGGAGCAAAGAGTCGTCCACCGGGACGTTAAGCCAAGTAATGTCATGCTCGACGGGGACTTCAATGCCCGTCTGGGTGACTTCAGCCTCGCCCGGCTCATTGAACACGACGAGACATCTTCGGTTGTCACCACCAAGCTGGCGGGGACGCCTCGCTATTGGGCGCCAGAGTGCGGCTACACCGGCGAGGCCACTGCAGAATCGGATGTTTTCAGTTTTGGGGTCGTTGTGTTGGAAATGGCCAGCGGGAGGCGGGTTGTGGAGCGAAGTACGCAATTAGCAGACGAGAATTTGATGGATTGGATATGGGGGCTTTACGGGCAGGGAAGAGTTATCAATGCGGCGGATTCCAGATTGGAGGGAGATTTTGAGGAAGAACAGATCAAACGAGCATTGATTTTAGGACTTGCCTGCTCGCATCCAGATCCCCAGCTGCGTCCTTCAATCACACAGGCGCTGCAGGTTCTCATAAACCCCGATGAACAGTTGATGCTGCCTCCTTCTTCGAGGCCATTGGCTATATATGTTCTTTTGCCACACATTGCCGCACATGATTCTCGCTCTACTTCGTCGTGTTCAAATGATGTTGCTCGCGCCAGGTCTTCTAGCGGCATTGGAATGGCGTACACTTCAGATTCAACCCTACATTATGGTAGATAGAGGTGAAACTCCGGCAGACCATCCATCCTATAATTTTACGGTATCACATATGAAAACACGTGAAATTTAGTTGAATCGTGATTCAAATTAAGGGCTTCATGCTATTTCCTTATTTTTCTTTAACCAGAAAATGAATGCTCAAATCTGGCCTAATGGTGGTGGAGACCCATCCACCTACGCCATACCGTTCCTCCGTTCTAAACAGGCTGGGTAGCATAGACGGTGTAGGCCAATGAATTTAACTACAAGGAGTTAAATGTTTGGGTTCCGCAGGAGGGTTGGAGTCTACACTTTACTTTTTTATTTGGAGTACAAAAGCCAATAAAAATGAGTGGAACAGACTGTGCAGAATAAAGTTATTAAGTAGAAAGGTGTACATCTATTGACAATGGGCACAATTAATGATCTTTTAACCTTATTTAACCTTAAACCCTAATCTGATGGCTATGCATTGAAGATGCTGGCATAGTCTTACTTCTTAGTTGTCCATTTATGAAATTTTTTGTTCATAACTTTCTTGCATTTATGAAATCATCCGTTAACATGTTTACTTTTTAACATTTACCTAATCACATTAAAAAATTACTGTAAAGATATGTAATTACCACGTTTAAATGATTAAGTAAGATTAAACAGTGGTAAGACATCCTCACCTATTTGGGCGTTTCATTTTTGCCAGCTTTTCAGTTGTCCACCCATTCTCTACGGCCCCCACGTTTCAGCTGTCCGTCAGCTCATTCTCTACGGCCCCACGTATCATATTATCCTGGAATGATAGTTTATTCCTTTAATCCGCTTTCTTTTAACGTTTGCTTCTTTGTTCGCAGGTTGAACCTAGTATAGTTTTCATATTTGTACAGGTAAATTTCTTTCCAGAAAATTTCCATTAAATATACGTTCAATAGTTCCCAAATTGTTTCAAGGTGCATTTTTATCATAAATCTTGATATATTTCCTTGCATTCCAGTTTAAAATTTGCCTGCAACTAAAGGACGAACCCGGAGCAACAAAACAACTAAACAGAATGCTTCAGTGTACCGACTTTGACCCGAAATATCTTACCCTAGCTTCACACGAAGCCATGGCTTGCAAATCGATCGGAGTAGCAACCGCGGCATTATCGAATTTTACTTACAGTAAAATCCTTACAGTAATTATACAACATATCCTTACAGTAATTTTACCTAATACCATATCCTTAGCGATCAAGTATGGTATTCTGTAGATAACATGTTTTGGAGCATGGTTGAAAGGATTAAGTTAGCTCCTCAGTATGTTTTAACGGGACGGTTCAGTCGATTAACTTCTTACACTTTATAAAATTTTGTTATTTCAATGAGTTAATAAAAATGTGTTTTAATTTACAAGTTTTAATTTCATAACGCGAGCTGTGGTAATGCCGAATACTATGTGCGTTTCAGTTTTTGGCTGGGGAGCTGTGGTAATGTCGAATGTCATGTGCATTTCAATTTTTGGCTAGCGAGCTGTGGGAATGCCGAAGGACACAAACGCCTTAATCCTGCTTGGTATATGTGTACACAAAACCCTAATTACAGTTTATTCTAGGGTTTATAAATTTATTATGCACATCCACTATTGCAGTGGATGGTGAACGCAGATAGGCATCACCGTCAATTTTTTAAGAATTCACTTACCCATTGGGACGCCTGGCTATTGGGCGCTAAATTCTTCAACTAACATACCCATTTCTATTGTGGTAACTATAGAAACATGTCAATGAGACTGAATTCTTCATAAAAACGCATATCCATCCTGAATGTGGTCAATGCCCATGACAACTGATGTAGATTCAATGTCAACTCACAGTGCATAACACTTTCATAAACTCAATCTGAAAACATGGAAACTTATGGTCTGGATCATTTGTCAATCAAAAACCATATGATAAGCAGGCAGCAGGGTGTCTATAAACCATATACCTAACTATGTATCCAATTATCAGGGTGTCTCTCAAACAAAATATATATTTAATCGATATAAATCCACTAGATTTCAACGAGGAATCCACTAACACGAACACCTTAATTAAGGTACACGAATTTGATATAGTTTGACTCCATCTTTAATTAGGGTTTTTCCCTTAGCAGCCACTCTTCGACCTCCTTGATTCCTGTAGTTATGCTTGAATCGAATCGGCCACAGATATGGAGATAGAATCGAAGGAAGGAGCGAAAGGCAACACTGAATTTGATTCACTCAATTCAAAGTCAGAAATAGTCAGAAAATGAAAAAGTTGAGGAAATTCAAACTTGATAATCTCAAAGGTTAATCATTTAATTGTGATCATTATATAATGCTATAATAATTTCTTAATATGATTAAGCAAATGTTAAAAAACTTGATAATCCCAAAGGTTAATCATTTAAATGTGATCATCATATAATGCTACAATAATTTCTTACTAGCACAGCCACAAACTCGTGGCTGGTAAACGCCGAAAGGTTCAACTTACATCACCTCCTAACACAAACCCTTCGCTGACAATGAATCCCAACCTTCCGACCACCGCAAAGATTTCTCACCGCAAATCCACGCTTCAGCTCAAATTCGGAGGAAAACCTTGTAGATGCGAGCTCTGAATAAGAGGCATCGCGCTTGACCAATTGTATGAGCACCTGTAATATGAATAACAATACATACGACTCAATTTAAAGATATACGAATTGGTTTTGCACGAAGCCTTGCATTGAAATACTAATTTAAAGATTAGGACGCCAACATTACAAACATTAATTTGAGGCAGACAACCTATCGATTTCAAACATGTAATAAGTCTACATAAACCCTAATTTCAATGCAAGGCTTCATGCAAAACGAGAATCAACCACGTCGCGAACTGCCTATGCTCTCAACAACGTACTGGTTGCGCTGTATCCTCAGGGTCCCTCCCTCTGTGGATACTTTGTGCTCATCTCCAACACCCAAATGATAAGCCTCACCACGAGCAGCTAAAACGGAATTACGGGCAGCCCTTCGAGCGACATAAGACCGATGGTGACACCACTGCGGCTACATGCAAAGGCTGCTCTGCACTACCCCGAACGCCATTTAACTAAAGAGGAACAGATGGGGAACCGAAATGAAATGCGCAGTAAGAAAATGAAATGGGCGTACAGGTGAGGAAATCCAGCTAGAAAATGAAAGGCCGAACAGATGGGGAACCGAAATGAAATGCGCAGTAATAAAATGAAACAGGCGTACATGTGAGGAAAGCCAGCTGGAAAATGAAAGGCTGCATGTACAGCCAGAAAATGAACGGAGAGTTGGTGGTAATCCCAAAGGTTAATCATTTAAACGTGGCAATCATATAGTGATACAATAATTCCTTAATATGATTAGGTAAATGTAAAAAAGTAAACAGGTTAACAGATGCATTCAAAAATACAAGGAAGTTATGAAGAGTAAATCACATTCATTGATTTGGGAGGACGACTAAGAATATGCCAGAATCTTAAATTGTTAGCCATTAGATTAGATTTTTAGATTAAAAGGTGATTAATTGTGCCCATTGTCAATAGGTGTACGCCTTTTTATTACTTTTCATTTCCAAATTTATCCTTTAATATGTATATTTTTAAATATTTTATACTGATTAAGTGGAATTTAAATGAAAGTAAAAACGATAATAACTTTTCATTTCCAGATTTATCTTTTGATATGTATATTTTTAAATATTTTATACTCTTGTTTTTACGTGGGATTTAAATCAAAGTGAAAACGATAATAAATTTTATTCCCATCCATTCAAGTATACCCAATTCAACTACAATTTGTTTAACTATGCATAACTTTTATAATTATTATTAATTATTTTTAGCATGATAGCAAGGTATTAATTGCTTGCACAATTTCTCAACTCTCGATTTGAATTATTTTTCAATGTTCTCTGAAACCATAAATATATTTAGAAAGAGAGTTTTATAAAATGACTGAGTATTGTTGATTCAGAAAATCCGATACAACAATTGGATGCCTGGTACTTTAGTCTGTGAAAATTCAGAATGGAAATGTTGATCTTTAATCTAAGTGGGCAAGTAATGTGTCTACATTACTGATTCATTAGTAACTAGCACAGCCACAATTATGTGGCTGATGAATGCCGAAAGGCATAATAAATCTACAAACCCTAGAATAAACTGTAATTAGGGTTTTGTGTACACATATACCAAGAAGGATTAAGGCGTTTGTGTCCGACATTCGACATTTCCACAACTCGCTAGCCAAAAATTGAAACGCACATGGCATTCGGCATTACCACAGCTCGCCAGCCAAAAACTGAAACGCACATGGTATTCGGCATTACCACAGCTCGCTTTATGAAATTAAAACACATTTTTATTAACTCATTGAAATAAGTACAAAATTTTATAAAGTGTAAGAAGTTAATCACTGAACCGTCCCGTTAAAACATACTAAAATCTGAGGAGCTAACTTAATCCTTTCAACCATGTTCCAAAACATGTTATCTACAGAATACCATACTTGATTGCTAAGGATATGGTATTAAGTAAAATTACTATAAGGATATGTTGTATAATTACTGTAAGGATTTTACTGTAAGTAAAATTCGATAATGCCGCGGTTGCTACTCCGATCGATTTGCAAGCCATGGCTTCGTGTGAGGCTAGGGTAAGATATTCCGGGTCAAAGTCGGTACACTGAAGCATTCTGTTTAGTTGTTTTGTTGCTCCGGGTTCGTCCTTTAGTTGCAGGAAACTTTTAAACTGGAATGCAAGGAAATATATCAAGATTTATGATAAAAATGCACCTTGAAACAATTTGGGAACGATTGAACGTATATTTAATGGAAATTTTCTGGAAAGAAATTTACCTGTACAAATATGCAAACTATACTCGGTTCAACCTGCGAACAAAGAAGCAAACGTTAAAAGAAAGCAGATTAAAGGAATAAATTATCATTCCAGGATAATATGATACGCAGGGCCGTAGAGAATGAGAGGACAACTGAAACGTGGGGGTCGTAGAGAATGGGTGGACAACTGAAAAGCTGACGAAAATGAAACGCGCAGACAGGTGAGGATGTCTTAATTTAGAGGCCACGGTTTAATCTTACTTAATCATTTAAACGTGGCAATTACATATCCTTACAGTAATTTTTTAATGTGATTAGGTAAATGTTAAAAAGTAAACATGTTAACGAATGCTTCATAAATGCAAGAAAGTTATGAACAATAAATTTGATCCATTGATTTTGGAGGACGACTAAGAATATGCCAGCATCTTCAATGCATAGCCATCAGATTAGGGTTTAAGGTTAAATAAGGTTAAAAGATCATTAATTGTGCCCATTGTCAATAGGTGTACGCCTTTCGACGTAATTAATGTAGTGCTGGTGCCCTGTATGGTGTATTAATCTTGTTCGAAATTAAAAAAAATTGCAATACAAGCACATCGCCAAAAGAAAAAACAAATCACGCACAAAACTTTTCAGAGTATAAATTTCCATCACCGGGAATAATCTTCGAAGTTCATTCAACACTGCAAGCCAATGGTAAATGCTTGTAAGTCTAGCTCTTCCTTTGTGGTTTTGAATGAGAGGGTCGCAAGTACAGTGCTTTACGTTTGTGGTTTTGAATGAGAGGGTCGCAAGTACAGTGTTTTACATACATCCTGGCAACTAATAATTAGTTTGTTTTGCAACATTGCAGAGCAAGTTAGTTATGTTGAAAGGCTTACACCTATTGACAATGGGCAGATTTAATAGGGGTTTAGTGCTTAATAAGTTTTCTGCTGACAAGATTAATTATGGCTGGAATATTCTTAGTAGTCACACAAAATAAATGGCTGTGATTTCAATCATTAACTTCCTAGCTATTATAAAGACATTTGTTTATGTGTTTACTTTTTTACATTTACCTAATCATATTTAAAAATTACTTTGATAGTTAACTGATTGCCACGTAAGTGATTAACAGAAATTAAAATATTAACACGAGATAAATGAAGCTCAACCCTTTATTTGTTAATCAATAATAAAATTTAATATATTCTTTTAAGGATTCCTTTCATCTTATCAGCTTTTCGACGTTCACCAACAGCTATTTGGCTGTTGTGCTAGTATATATACGGTGGCCAATATCCAACCTGCTAAGCAATTTGAATTACTTTTAAATCTAATAACTTATATTTCATATGTCACAACATTTAATACTACTTAGCAGAATAGATATTACTAACCTTATATATACCAGCTGCCACAGCAAGGCAGCTGGTTATTGCTAGCCTGAGTGGTCAATAGGGAACTTGACCTTTCCCAAAACTTTGTGCCTTCTTATATCCTTAGATTTTCTCAAGACAATCCCTGCCAACAATGAAAAACCCGACCGCCTTTTCTTAATGGCCTTTTCCCACTTTTTTCCCCAGGTTTTGGCTATCGGATTTTGTGGGGCATCCCAAAATTTTTATATTTCATCTGTCAAAACATTTAATACTACTTAGCAGAATAGATATTACTAGCCTTATATATACCAGCTGCCGCAACAAGGCAGCTGGTTATTGCTAACTTGAGTGGTCAACAGGGAACTTAACCTTTCCCAAAACTTCGTGCCTTCTTATATCCTTAGATTTTCTCACGACAATCCCTGCCAACAATGAAAAACCCGACCGCCTTTTCTTGATGGCCTCTTCCCCGCTTTTTTCCCCAGGTTTTGGCTATCAGATTTTGTGGGGAATTCGTACGGCATCAAAAGCCCGACCTTGAAAGTTCAGTTCTTCTCTGCCCTCTCAAGATTTTCTGACAATGTGGATGAGAATGAAGTAAACTGAACTATTTCACAATGTGGCTGAGAATGAAGCATAGTCAACTACGTGCACATATAGGAATGAACTCAAACACTCGAAATAAAACACAAAAAGGAGCATTTCTTCTTTATTCACCATTTAAGTGATAACATTGTCAGAAATTAAGTCTATTTCATAATTAGAAGAATGCATGGGCCAAGTTGGTTCAAATTTATTAAAAAGAAGGAAGTGACGAGTTAACTTCAATTATAAAATGTAATAATTTAAAAGAATGGAGGCATATATAACACATTTTGGGTCTCTCATGGAAGAATTGGTAGCAAAATTTGTAGCGTGTTGTGCTCAAGTTTTCATGAAGATGTAATCATTACTCTCCTTAAATGCATGTCTAATTTTATGAAGGTATAGTGTTGATATTAGGTTCTAAGGTCACATTGACCTTTGAATAAACATGATTTAACCTATTCAAGAAAGAAGGATGTTTTGTTAGTTTTAAATGAGACATCTACATTATATTTATTAAGCAATGAAGGTGTGAACATAAATAAGAATAAGGGACATTAAAATTATCAACAATAGTGACATTTTCCATGGGATTCTCCCAAAGAAGAAGATGAGAAATGTTACCTCTACCATGAAATAGAGAATATTTCCATGGGATTATCCCAAAGAAGAAGATGAGAAATGTTACCTCTACCATGAAATAGAGCATATAAAGGAATTTTTTGAAGTTTATTGTTGTGAAAGAAAAAAATAATGATAAAGATAATATGGAAACAATTGCAAGTGTGTAGAAGAGATGAAAAACAACATGAAGAGATGAACAAACAGATGCATGCACAGATGGAAGAATTATGATAGCTATTAGAAGCCAAAAACATCGCATCAGGTCGACAGATAGAGGAAGAACCAATAGCCAACACTACCAAGACTGGAGAGGTAGGACCAACAATCTCTGAGTCCTTGGCAGTCGTCGATGAATGAAGGATAATTAAGCTAGCGACAAGGGAATTCGAGTTCCCCACGACTGAGATGTAGGAGTAGGAAAGGGAATTAGGTCACATAGATCTAGTGCTATCACAACTACCAATGGATGTTCTGCAGGACCTACAGATGAGCGTAACCCAAGAGCTGAACGTGCGTGCTGAGAAGACATCTACTGAGCTAGTAAAGATTACAATAGAAAATGTGGCCTTAGAGACAAAATATAGCAAAGTGAAATAAGAGTGCGGTGAGGCTGCGCAAAACGTAGAATGAACGCAACAGGCATTTAAGTGAGTCTATCAAGAACTCCCATAAGCACAGGACGAGAAGGTGGTCCCGGTGGAAGATCAGGTCACTAAGATAAGTGAAGCCATTCAGGGCTTCCTCGCATGCATAGTGGATTTGGATGCATGCATTACACCAAGTAATCCACTGATCCAGGTGGATATTGATGGCCACCAACCTTTTTCGACTGGCTCTAAACAATTTTCTGGAAAATTTGGCAATTTACTATTTTTAGTAGTTTTTAACTTCCGGGGCCATTTTGAGGGCCCAAATGAAGGTTTTTCGAGGTCGGGTTTATCAATAATATTTGAAGGAATAATTGAGCCCCAAAAATGAATCTCCTCAACGATACCTTTCCAACGAGCTATTACACACCTAAAACGAAGATCGTATGCAAAAGTTACGACCCCGAGAAGTTGATGTACTAACTTACCCAAACAGGGCCCACCTGACTTTTGGCGCTTCATATCCTCAGGTTAGGTTTTTGGATGTCTGGGGTTTTTGACATTCCCTCTTATTTTAAAAATCCTTGAGAGCCTCATGGTAACTATCTTCTTGCGAATGTTAGTAGCTGTCACATCTCTTCTCAGAGATAAGTTGCCACCATTCTAGTGAGTCTTTCACTCTATATTTTTATAGTCTCTATACATTTCTTTCATTAATAGAAATCATGTATTATTGTATATCTCTGTTTATGGTTGCATATCTAATAAATTTCTGTTATATTATTGAATATATGCGATATATCTATGCATTTCTTTGTTATATCTCCGCTCTCATTTCGTGCCGAAAATAATCTGGATCAGTGGTATCAGAGTAGGCTACTCTTGATCGTTTTTTTCAGTGCATATCCCCGACAAGATTCGAGTATAGCAAGTTGGGTCTCGAGCTTGAATCTCTTGAATACAATCACTCTCGCACACCCAAAAAACCCTCAATGGCGGAAGAAAATAAAAACGACGGAGCATACGATCCTATCAATCTGTTGTTTGAGAAAGCTCTCACGCGACAGAAGGACGAAATGATGGAGAATTTTGCCCACATCCTTAAACGACTGCCAATGGCATCAGGCGCATCCTCATCAAGCGACCACTTTGGAGGCACCACGCCTTTCAAGGTACAAGTTAATTTTGATATTCTTGTATTTGAAGGACAAATAGATGGAGAAGCCCTAGAAAAATGGTTAACTCTGCTAGAAGGTTATTTCTCTGTTCACAATTTTTCCGACAAAGAAAAGATCACCTTTGCACTCCTTAAAGATCTCCCTCATGTCAAACATTGGTGGGAAACTTACTAGGAGAAAAGTTCCACAAAGGAGTCTGGAATATATGGGGTCGATCCCACTTGGGATTTTTTTGTGGATGCTGTAAAGGAACAGTATTACCCTGTTGGCAACTATGAGGACCAATACATGAGATGGAATACACTGTGGCAAGAGAGGGGCCAAACAGTTCCAGAGTTCACCAATACCTTCCATACCTTACGTACCAAGCTGGGTATCAAAGACTCTGAGCGAAATTTGGTTCTGAAATACCGTGGGGCTCTACACAGATACATCCAGACTGAAATAGATTTTCTAGACATCTCATCACTCGGTGTTGCTTATCGACATGCTGTTAAAATCGAGCAGAAATTTAAGCACCAGAACAAACGGGAGTTAGGTTCTGCAAATCCACAACAACCAAAGTATGACAAAGACGGCCCTAACAAACAGTCTCCCAAAAACCAGTCTAAGACACAAGAAAAGAAGGGTCACGGGAAGACAAAGGAGGACACTGAAAAATGGTGCGAGTTCCACAAAATATTCTGGCACAACACCGATGAATGTTGCTCAAAGAAGTCATTGGTGGATGAGATCAAATTTAAAGAGCCGAACCCTGATTCTGAATCTGATTCTGAAAATAATGGTAAAGGATAGATCATTGACGCAGACCCCACTGCTATTGTCGCGACCGTAACAATTCAACTAGAAGAACCAACAGATCCCGAAGAGGGGGATCACATTTTTCATTCACAAATGTGGATGAAGGGGACCCCGCTGTATTTTATTGTTGATAGCAGAAGCCAGAAAAACCTCATCTCAGCAGAGGTCGTCAAACAGTTGGGATTGTCGACAACACCACACCCGCAACCATACAACATCGGGTGGCTTCGCCAAGGACAAGATCTCCATGTCAGCCAACAATGTTAATTGTCATATGGCATCCAACCCTTCAAGGATGAGGTATTATGTGATGTTTCCCCACTGGATGTCTGTGATTTTCTCTTGGTCCAGCCATATATGTGGAAGCGCCATGCTGTTTATGAGTCTCAACCCTGCAGTGTTATTATTTCTCTGGGGGTTCATTTCTACAAAATACCAGAGGTAGTTCCAACTACTGTTCCACATAAAAATTTCCGCAAGGTAGTATCTCATATTGCAAAATTTAGCTTCTTCATAATCTGTTCAAAAGGGGAACAAAAGGACACTACAACCACTACAGCTTCGGCCCAAGCACCTTCTATCCAAAAAAAACAGGTCGACAAGGTTGCAGCAAAGCACAAAGATTCCTTCTGCACACCGTCCTCTCATGTAGTCTGACTTGTTTAACAACCTCAACCTCAACAAGTTCGTGACAGACTTCCACAAACTGAGCAGCGTGACGTCTCCAACAAGGCATGCAGCTCACCAAGATGCAGATTCAGCAAACGCTTTTCCCTCTCCCACGAGAACTCAACGCAATGGAGACCATTGATTCCTAAGGAGGGAGGATTGATCCAGGTGGATATTGGTGGCCACCCGCCTTTTTCGACTGGCTCAAAACAGTTTTCTGGCAAACTTGGCAATTTACTATTTTAGCAGCTTTTAACTTCCGGGGCTATTTTGAGGGCCCAAAGGAAGGTTTTTCGATATCGAGGTTCTCAATGATAGTTTAAGGAATAATTGAGCCTACAAAATGAATATCCTCGATGATACCTTTCCAACAAGCTATCACACGCCTAAAACGAAGATCGTATGCAAAAGTTACGACCCTGGGAAGTTGATGTACTAACTTACCCTAACGGGGCCGAAAGGACTTTTGGCGCTTCATCTCCTAGGGTTAGGTTTTTGGATGTATAGGGTTTTTGACATTCTTTCTTATTGTAAAAAATCCTTGAGACCCTCATGGTAACTATCTTCTTGCAAATGGGAGTAGCCGTCACATCTCTTCTCATAGATAAGCTGTCACCATTCTAACGAGTCTTTCACTCTGTATTTTTACAGTCTCTGTACATTTATTTCATTAATAGAAATCGTGTATTACTATATATATGTGCTTATGGTTGCATCTCTAATACATTTATGTTATATCAATGAATATCTGCGATATATATGTGCATTTCTTTTTTATATCTCTGCTCTCATTTCGTGTCGAAAATAATCTGGATCATCCACCTGAAGAGAGGGAGACAAGGAAGCAAACTACGACCACAACGATTGACAACATAAAAAATCTAGAAGTGGAGTGTGTGAAACTATATACAAAAACTATGGGTGTTTGGATACAACTGAATGAAGATAGGGGCCAACGAGAGATAAGTCAAAAGATTCAAACTATGCAGGGAAATGTCCAGAAATTACAAGCAAGAATGGGCACATTGCCACCAGTAGAGGTGGTAACTACGATGAACGAAAACCAAAAGTTGTATTCAGAAATGAATCAACTTAGGGTGGAGAAGCAGGTCCATGCGTAGAAGATAAAAATTTTGCAAGAAGAAGCATATAGAGTGACATCGACCCTCACAACGACTCAAGGACTCATCAAACAGGAAGTTTAAGAAGGTGTCGAAAAGGTGAAGGATCGCGTGACAAATGAAACAATCGATCAAATTTTGTAGAAGGAACTGAAGGTCAAGGAAAAGACCGTAACAACGAAGGTGAATTTCGACTCTTTCATGGCACACTGGAAACAGGCCTGAGTGTCTTAGGACGAGCCACAGGTGAGTGTTGGGGGCTTGTTGGAGAAGCATTTTCGATAAGTTTTGGGATTTGCGCCAAAAGGAAGTCAAAGGGAGAAAGGCAAGTAGAATATGGACCAGAGTGCGCGAGGAAAGAGGAAACCAAAGAGCGTGGCAAAAGGATGTGCTACAGAGCAACACGCAAAAGGAAGAAAACTGTTATAAACCATGGGGGTTGGGGACATGTTGTCCACTTTTGTAACGATTTTTGGGGAACACTTTGTCCACTTTTGTAACGGCCTTAGCCCTATTGGTATGTATAAATATGTAAGAGGGGAAATAGTGAAAAAAGGGCAGAGAGAGAGATTTATGATGCATGTAAGCTGCGAATGTTTTTTGGGTAAGGGAGTCGAGTGAAGGAAGAAATTTGTAGTATGACTGAGGAGTGAACTTGCACTGCAACAGAACGACTAGGCAGGTTTGGGATGATGTTACTATTGCATAACTTGTAGCGCAATGCACAATGTAAGAAAGCTATTAATGAATAATATAAGAAGCCATTCATTGTGGATGTGGCCCAATTTGGGTGAACCACGTAAATCTGTGTGTTATGATGTGTTTGCAGTATATGTTGTTTTTTAGTTTATGCTGAAAGTATGGATCATATATGATGTTGTGATGTCGCCCATAGATTATGTTTCATAAGAAAGTAATTGTTAACTTATGGAAACTACACACATAAGTAAATGACTTGAATGATGCCTCACTTCCCCTCATCACTGCAAAACTTTGGTTCCTGCAACCCCTCTAGATGCATAGGGTGAGACTTCACTTGCTCTGTAGGTGATGTTGAAAGGGTCGATATCTAAAGGTTTTGTTGGTATTTGAATGATTAACCCTGGGTCTGCCCCCTGCGTGCCAACACAGAACATAAAGAAAAATGTTAAGGACACAAAGTTGGTTGAGTATGATTTTATAGATGCCATCATGTTTTCCATAGGATTTTCACTGCATGGAACTGTGACATAGTATGTGTGTTCATGGGATATTAAATAATACCCCTAATTTCACTATGTATTAATAAATACCCCCAAAAAATATTTTTGTTGGAAACCCCTTGTACCTTGTGCCCAAAAAATATTTGACACCCATCTTGGTGTGCAAGGTATGTAAGATATTTGTGAACTCTGGCATTGTTTGGTCCCTTTCCTGCCGCAGTGTTGTCCATCTCATATACATGTCGTCGTAAATTCCAAAATGGTAGTATTGTTCCTTAATAGCATCCCTGAAGGACTCCCAAGTGAGTGTGACTGTAAATAATGAGGGTTCCTTTGTTTCCTTTTTCTCACAAAAAGTCTCCCACCAATTTTTGACATGGGGCACGACTTTGAGGAGAACAAATGTAATCTTTTCTCTATTGGAAAAGTTATGGATAGAAAAATTCCCTTCTGGTAGATTCAACCATTTGTCTACAACATTTACATCTATCTGACCTTCAAATATAGGAATATCAAAGTTGATTTATACCTTTAAGGGGACGGTGCCTCCGCTTGAGGAAGATGTGTCGCCTGTTGGTAGTCGTCGAAGGATTTGTGCAAAACTATCCATCATCTCATTCCTCTCTTGTGTGAGGGATTCCTTGAGAAACAGTTTGAAAGGATATATTATCCCATAGTGTTTCATTTCTCCCACCATGGAAGGTATCTTGGGCATGTGATAGCTCTTGTCCTCAAGAGAAACAAGCTCGAGACCAAACTCTTTGTATCCTGACCTCGTCAAGGACATGCACTAAGAACACCAAGGAGCAGACCGCTCTGATACCACTGATCCAAATTTTATGAGAAGAAAGAAATGAATACAAATCTATATTATTAACACAGAGATACAATGAAAAATAACAGAGATACAATAAAACTTGGCATCTATTCAATCAAGAAATATGTTGAAACTATAAAATGCAGACGGAAACAAGCTTGCTAGAATTTTAGTGGATTATCTCTAAGAAGAGATGTGACGGTTGCACTCATTCACAAGAATATGAGTACAATGAGGCTCCAAAGGAATTTTTACGTCAAACATGAACTTCAAAACCCTAGACATCCAAAAACCTAACCTTGAGAGATGAAGCGTCAAAGTTCATGTGGGCCCTGTTGGGGTAAGTTGGTACATCAACTTCTCGGGGTCATAACTTTTGCATACGATCTTTGTTTTAGGCGCAAGATAACCCATTTGAAAGGTCTATCTAAGGAATATTCATTATGATGTCACACTTTGACTTTTTCTACATTGTGACTATGGAAAGCCCAAGAAAAATTGTTTAGGGCCTCAAAACAACCCCGCAATTTTAGGACCCGAAAATCTAGGAAAATAAATGCCAAAATGAAAATTGCATGTGAGCCAGTTGGAATAGGTGGGTGGCCACCGATATCCACCTGGATCAGACTTCCCCAGAACGTCCCAAAGCAATGAACTCTTGGTTACTTGTCTTCCATATTAGAAACTCTACCTCAGTTCATTTCCTCAAACTTGCCTCAAACTTGCTCTCCAAATCTCTTAGAAAAATTCTCTATGCTTCCTTTGGTTGTGCGCCCTTAATCTTATATGGTCTCTAAGAGTCACTTGTATGAAACATCATGTCTCTTGGGTGTGTCACGCCCCTTTGCTAACCCAGACTCAACCGACCATCGCACCCCTCTGTGGACCCAGTGCAACCATCTAAGCCAACATTCTCATCAACCATTCATCTCTTGGATTAGCACGCCCCATCCTTGGGAAAGCACCCCTTGCCTTTGTGTACTCTTCTTGTGACAATCATCGTGAATCCTCATGGGTGTTTTGATGGGGTTTTCCAATCACTTCTATGTGCCCATGTTGCCAAGGGCGAAAAGGTCCACTCCTTAGGTATGCTCCCAAGTTTCCCCTCCCTTTCCCAAATGCAACCCAAGTCTCTTTCAATTATTACAAAGAAAGTAAGGTGTGTGTATCCTTGGCATCACATGTCGTCATCATGTTCCCAAGATGCTCCTTCCCACACCCAAACTTCTTCATTTTCCCAACCGATCTCTTCTTCCTTGTGCTCTTCGTCTGTTCCATCATCGAATCTACCCAAGGAGCACGTGCGCTCGGTGGGTTTCATGGGAGACCTTACATGCTCCTTCACTCCAAGTTGTTATTTTCCCTACAACATCCGTTGATTTCCATGGAGTCTCTTCTCATGTCTGAATCTCATCACCGATTAATGAATGTTGCATCCTCAATTGTTTTCGTGAAGGTAAACTCCCCTTAGGAATTTCCATGAGTCTACGAAGTGTCACCGCCCTTTGACTTCATGTTACTTCCATACTTCGATTTGTCTGCCCATGTTTTCATGCATTGGATCTCCTTATGAATTTGGTTGATTAGGTAGTTATTCCAATAGTCATGCCTCTATCTCAAAAACTCACATATTCATGTTCAAACATCTATGTATGTTTGCAAACTTGTCACATTTTCAACTCTTCATTTCCTCCAATCTATCAATTCATCCATTGCGTTCTCAATAGTTTTCACCAATGCACTTCCTCAAGGTGCCCCATTGGATTCACTTCCTCCCACTGAGACAATGAACCAACATGCCACATTCTAGTTTGAAGTTGAAGGGGGGTCTTTGGCTAAGCCATCTCCCTCATCTCCAATATGTCCCAAAACGATCAGTGAAGTGTCACCATACTTTTGAGTTATGTACATAAGCAGTGGTACACTCGAACCGATTTTTCCTTCGCATTCCTCCATGAGTCATTCTAGCTCAGGTTCATACTGCCATTCACCACATCCAAGTTCACTAGAGGAGGAATCATCCCCATCCCTGGTTCTCTTCCACCAAGGTTGTTGCATCTCCCTCACGTCCTCTTGGTTTGCAAATGGTTTATTATCCTATTCAATCAACTAATCCAACATACATTTATGTGTCTTCCTCTGATCTTTGTCACCACTCATTAACTTACAAACATAAATTAGCTAAGCCATCCACTATCTTAGCCAGATCTCTAACTATTTATTCAACATCGACAAGCCTCTGTTCCACTAACAAAAGATTCATTTCGTTCTTTGCATTAGACTATCCAACCATCACCCCACATCGTCTAAGTTTGTATCCACAAGGTTGCTTTCTCTGGCTATCTGCAACAACCATATACAAGGAAGACATCTGCGTGCATCCTTCCTTCCTCTTTATGGTAGGAATCAAACATTAAGTTTTTCCTTAGAAAATTGTAAAACTCTACATGTGAGGAATCGATGCTATCTTTTCCTTCCTCGTGAACTCTTGTCCCACAAAAACTTCAAAATCATCCATGGGAACAACGGTGAAACTTGTCTTTCCGTAGAGGTCACAAAGCTTCAACAAGATGTCCTTGGCCACACCGATGACTCTCTCTACACCTGTTTTGACTGTATTGAAGGTTTTTTGTGTTGATTCAAGATTCCCAATCCTTCACACCATTTCTTCCCTCAATAAGTTATGAGTCGCCCCATTGTCTACCATGGATAACATTGACTTCTCGTTGAGTTCGACCCACACATAGAAAAGTTTCATCTCTTCTTTCTCTTGGCTCTCCGTGGACTCACCTTCCATGACAATGTTCAAGACCTGCAAGACTCCAACTGATGGGTTTTATGGATTCTCCAAAGCAGTAAACTTATGTTTTAAGGGAGAATTATATGCATAGTTCTACTTGGCACAAATCCAACAAGAAATGGGCTTCTTATCTTTCGTTGTGTATGTTTTCTTGTTGTTATCTGTGTTTCCTTTGGAAATCTTGTTCTTTCATTTTTCCTTCTTGTCTTCCTTCCCTTGTTGCTTCTTCTCACCTTGGGAATCCTCATTGTTCCTAGAAGCTGTCTTCGACTCACCACAAAATTCCAATAGATTGTATGATGTGGTGATCATTGTTGCAATTGTCTACAGATTTTTCCATCGAAGCTCACTCTGCACCCACAGTTGCAGATCATTCATGAAGTGGAAAAGTTTGTCTTATTCCAACACATCTTTGATTTACAACATGAGCCCTGTGAAATCCTTGATGTAGGATTGGATCTTACTAGCGTGCTTGAGATCCAATAGTTGATTCCTTGCAATCCATCATTAGTTCCCCAGACCAAATTGTTCCTTCAAGGATGCCTTCATCTCTTCCCAGTTTTCGATATTCTCAATTATTCTCCTAGCTACTAAGTCTTCCACTTGGTTCCTCTACCAAAGATTAGTAGTTCTTGTCAAGAACATTGCTTCAACATTCACCTTAGCTTCATCCAAACATATGTTCCACTTCTCCAAGTACTGCTCAATGTCCCAATAAAATTTTCCCAACAACTTAACACTATGAGTTGCATCATATGGATCAAGTTCATTTATCTTGATCCTCATCGACATGAAAATAGAGCTATGTTTGTTATCCAAAGGTCGTTTCAACAATGTGATGGTGTCATTTTTTTCCTTCAACCTCTGTGTGACTGTTGCAAGTGCATCCTCCACTGCCTTGAGTCTATACTGAATGTCATTGGTCAAGGTGTCGGTCATCATATCTGTAGTTGACTGGCACTCCTAAATGGATTTGTTAAACCCCGCTTCATCTTTCTTATCTTAGTCTCCACTTGGTCGACCCTACTACCATGTTGGCACAATGCATCTGTCATATGCTCGACAATCCTCTCCAAGATAATGAGTCAATCCTTCATTTTTCTAGTCTTGGGCCCCCTCTTGGTGTCACTGTCAAAAACCATGGATGGCCCTCCAAGTAACTTCACTTTACTTGTGAAGGGTCTTTTCAAGGCCACTAAGAGTTTGTCTAAAGACTTCTTCAAAATTCTATGATCAGCTCTGCGGTTACTTCTGTGAACGGATCTACGAGAATTTCTATGAAAATCATGTTTTTTTCTACCTTTTCTAAGTTCTCGGTTTACCCCCAGAACTCCGTGCTTGGCTTGCCTAAGGAGTGTGCCTAGGTATGCTCATAAGTCACGAATTGCTTTCGTAACTTGGACCTGTAACAACCCACCAAGTCTGTGCTCAGGTTTCCTTTGCGATGGATCGTTCCCTTGAACCCTCACTAATCCTGTGCTTAGACGGTCTCACCAACAAGGGCACCCCTTCCACCATTGTTTTGACTGCAGTAGTGGTGAAGAGACAAATATGCTCTGATACCACTTGTCATGACCCCACAATATGCTTGATTAGATCTTGCAATCCTTCACCTCCTGAGGGCATGCAGCACCATGACGATTCTCTCTTGGTTTCTTGGCACACCAAGAATACTTCGTCCGGACTACACATATTCACCTAGAGCATACCCATACTTCGTTCTATGCTACCAATGAGTCACGCTTCTACTCTAGTGGAACTCTTGCTTACTTAGACAATTGTTAACACATTTTATCACTTAGTCTTATTTAAACATGCATCCATGAACATGAGAAACCAAGAGAACAACTGCGGAACAAACGAAGACAAACACATATATAGTGCGGGCAACAGAAACTGTGCCTAACACTCGACTAAGTCTTTGTTATTGCGAAACAATTACAATATGAGAACTACTGACTCAGTTTACAAATTCGACAGAGTCACACGACTCGCCTCACCTCATCAAAACACTTAAGAGCATATTCTTCACACGAAGACTCTCTGCTGCAATCGTCTCTGTAACCACCTATGGTGCACCTCAAACATGCCCATAACCACAAACTTGTTGTCCCTTTGTTTCCACATACTTTCACCAAGCTAACTCAGATTTATGTTTCGCCTCACACATGCCTCCATATACCTTTGTTTTCAGACTTCCAAAAAACCTCACAAAGCATGCAAATCTTGGTTACATGTCTTTCATCTTGGAAACTCTGCCTCATACTTTCCTCAGACTTACTCTCCAAATCTCTTACAAAAAATCTCTATGCTTCCTTTCGTTGTGTGCCCTTTCTCTTATATGGACCCCAAGAGTCACTTGTGCTAAAAGTCTTGTCTCTTGGGTGTGTCATGCCCCTTCGCGAACCCACACTCAACTGACCATTTCACCCCTCTGTGGACCCAGTGCGCCCATCTAAGCCTACACGCCCATCAACAGTTCGTTTCTTGGATCGACACACCCCATGCTTGGACATGCGTCCCTTTCCTTGTGCACTCTTCTTGTGTCGATTGTTGTGACTCCTTGTGGGTGTGACAATGGGTTTGTCCAACCTCTCAACTATGCCCCTCATCTTTGCCTCAGGTGCGCATTTGTTTTCCCCACAGGCGCGCACATGGGCGTGCCTGTTCATCCCACAGTTGCGCATTGATGCGCAACTATCGGAGACACAGGGGCGCATACATGCGCCCCTATCACACACATACGTGTGCATTCATGTGTGCCTATCCACTACACAGTTGCGCATACATGCACCCCTATCACACACATAGGTGTGCATTCATGTGCGCCTGTCCACTACACAGTTGCGCACAAATGCGCAACTATCAAAAACACATTCGCGCATGAGTGTGCAGTTGTGCTTCGAACATGCGTGCATCCAATGCATGCCCATTTTACCCATACGGGCGCCCCCATGCACGGTTGTCTCAATTAAAACTGCGCACCCACGCGCGAGAATCATTCAATCACCCGTGCACGGGGGCCCACCCTAACAAACTCCTTTCATATGGTCATTTGTACGGCCCTGCCCAAAATAGAAATCCTAATTACTATGCAGGAGGGCATGACCACTAACTTGGCACTCGCTAATCCTGGATCGACTGGCTCAATCTCCCGGAATCTCCAAATCTCCTCTAAAACCTCTTGTAAATTCACTAATACAATAGGTACAAATGAGGTGGCATTGTGGACCCTACAACTATATATAGTCCCTTTTGCCAAAACTTCCATACTCAATTACAGGAGCTCCGGTCATCCGTTTTTCGATTCGTCTTCAGCCACAGGATCAGGATCCCGCCACCTACATAGTCACATTCCCTAGGTCATCGTTTGTCCTCGGACCCCATGGAGCCTTTGTCTCACATCCCACCCAGGTATGCATGTTCATGCTCAAAATTATCCAATAATTGTTCCATGTTCTTTATTTTCAGATATTTTCCACCAGTTCTCCATGCACCTTGCACCCTCATAGGTCAAGCCATATTTCACTGGGGCACCTATTTCTATAGTTTCACACTTATCCCAAATTATTCTTTATTCATTTAGTAATTGTACAAATCCTTTGTTTCCCACATTTACCTATCTTTTTGTTGTCTCCCTTAGAGACCGTCCTTTTCCAGCAATGCAACCCGTGTCGCCCTTGGTTGGGGAATTAATTACCTCCTACTCTGATTGACCTCATCCATAAACCCCGAGTATCCCACGGTCCATATACCTATGATCTCTCAGTTTGTCCACTTTCTCATGCCTCTGGCACAATTTAAACCACGTCTAGTCCTCCCCCTGACACTAGATTTTGTTTCACGGTTGCTTCCACTCATACTTCACATATATTACCAACCAAGGGCAGTCTGGAGTCTCACCACCTCTTGCCTTCACCCATGAAACTCATCAATTCCTAATCTCATCCAGTGGATTTCATGAATCCCTTTTCTTCTTGGATTCATGTCTCCCTTTCTATCAACATCATCACAATTTCTAGGAGGGCGACATTATCTTGACTCTCATTCCCTTTACAATGAGGAGTCTCAGACAACATAGAGAAAAACACCATTGTTCTCTACTGTCATTGACCCCCATAACATTTGACTTCAACTTTATCTCATGCTATGGTGGGTCTTACTTTGCGACTATTGCAGTTGTTTTTATATTTATCGAAGACCTCTAAAATTTGTTGGGCTACCAATGCCTACGAATTATCGACACTTCTTATATGTGTCATCGCCTCTTTTCAGAGTATGTTCACCATCAGAATCGTCCTCTGACTTTATCAAACCAACCCATAGGGCGCTATAGTTATCTACATCAACATACCACTTCACTTACTGTCTTACACATTTTTTGAGTTACATGACACGAGCATGGGGCATGCCCACCTCGTTTGTACACAATTTTGTTTTTTCACACCTAGTGAAAGGTTTGGGTCCCACAAATTCCCCTCTCCCTCCAATGGGTCCCTCTTGCAATTCCTCTCAACACTCTCTCTTACAATGGTACTATCAGTAGAAGAAACATTGATGTATTTCGGCTATCCGTATACTCCTAACCTCGCACATCAGAGGGCATCTGTTATCGCTGAAATTTCATCCGTAAATGGTTACATAAATCTAGCATCTCTAAACAACTATTAGTTCATCCATGGTCCAAAAATGCATTTCCAAAGGGAACAAACTATAAAATTGGTTATAAAATTACCATGCACTCAGAATGCAAAGGAAGCACGTGCACGTGCGCCAGTTGAAAATGCCGAAAAAGCGCACATGCACCCGATGCGTGACTATGGACGCAAAAAGATGTGCGCACTTCAGAATGACGCATTAACGATTCTGGTCGGCCTCCCACCCACTTCTTTTTCACCTCCCAAGTCAATTTGACCCCCAAATCTGAGCTGAATCCGAGTGTGGGGCTGGTCAAAGAACTAAAGTTACCCTAAAAGGCCCCTTGTTCACACTAAAGACTGATTGGATAATGCCTCAAAGCTTTGCTATAAAAATAGGCCATGGGTGCACTATATTTCCAAGAATCTATTTTTATTGTTATGTTTCCTCTATTCCCCTACAAGGAACTTCTTTCCTCATTGGAGCATATAAGCACCATTTCATTGGGCTATTCACATCACCTCTTGAGTGAATGAGATTTTGATTTCTTCACCATTTCCTTTTAGTTTTCTATTTGTAAGAATATATCTCTCATTGGGGGTTCAAGAGCCCACCCTTAGAGGAAGAGGGGACCCATAAGTCTCCCTTTCTCTTGGGTTTTTTCCCACTAATACAATCTATCCATTGGTGGCATGAATATAGGTCTTTCTTTTGTTCTATTTCCCTTATGCATTTTAGTTTAGTTTCTTTAATTGATGTTAGCTTAGTTGTTTCTTTGTTTCTTGTGCTTGATGTTTCTAACTCTTGAACTCATTTCTGTCTTGTCTAGCTAGCCCAACTGGACTTGTAAGTATCCTTCTTTTGATAATTTAGGTGACGAAAAGGATACTACAACGAGGAAGAGGTGGAACAACAGACTCTGGTGGTAAGGAGGTAATAAATAATAACAAAACCATTCGAAAGGTATAGTCCACCCGACTTTCATTGTACATGTGTACTAACTGCCATTGATGATGAGACCAAGTCGGTTGGTGATGAATTAAACTCGACAGAGGTAAACTCTAGAAGGATGTCATGGTCAAAGAGATGGAATCCTTACACTATAATGAGACACGAGATTTAGTCAAGTTACCTAGTGGAAGAAATCCCATTGGTATCAAATGGGTATTCAAGAAGAATATGAATGTCGCAGGACAAGTTGAGAAGTTCAAAGCTCTATTGCTAGCGAAAGGTTATTCCCAAGTTGAGGGAGTCAACTTCGGTGATATTTTTTCCCCTGTTGAAAAAATAACTTCCATTAGAGTACTGATGTATCTAGTTGCAACATTTGATCTGGAAATAGAATAGATGGATGTGAAGACAATGTTCCTACATGGGGACTTGGAAGAAGAAATATACATGAAACAACCTGAAGGATTTGTAGTAAAGGGAAAGCAAGAGTTGGAGTGAAAACTAAAAATATCCCTCTACGGTCTAAAGAAATCGCCAAGGATGTGGTACCAGAAGTTTGACACATACATCCTTAGTTTGGGATTTGTGAGAAGAAAAGTTATTCACTGCATATATTCCAAGGAACAAGGTGGGAATTTTATCTATGTAGCTTTGTATGTCAATGATATGTTTTTGATTTGAAACAACATGGAATCGATAAAAGAAGGTGAAGAAGCAACTATCCTCCAAGTTCGACATGAAGGATCTCGGTGCAGCTAAATTCATTCCAAGAATGGAGATTAAGAGAGATCGAGCCACTAAAAATCTATGGTCGAATCAGACAAAGTATATTGAAACATATCTAAAATGGTTCAACATGCAGGATTGCAAACCACTTAAAGTGACAATTCCTATGGGACCAAGGATAATTTTTTAATAGTGTCCAAAGACACAGGAAGAAATAGAGGACATGGAATTTGTTCCCTATGGAAGTGTTGTTGGTATTCTAATGTATGTGATGATCTACACTTGACTAGAAATTTCCCATGTAGTGGGAGTGTTGATAAGGTACATGTCAACATTTAGAAAGGAGCACTGGATTGTTGTCAAGAGAGTATTCAGGTACTTGTGTGGCATGAATTATTATGCTATATTCTACCAAGGAAGACCTGGAGGTGACAGTGGTAAATTAAATGTACATGGATTTGTCGATGCCAACTAGGTTGGAGATCTGGATCGACGGAGGTCGACCAACGAATATGTATTCAAGATGTCTGGTGGAGCAATAAGATGGATGATTAAGAGACATGCGATCGTATCCTTGTAAAAAACAGAAGATGAATACATGGAGGAAACTCATGGAAGGAAAGAAGTGGTATGGATGTAAAGGTTGTATTCAGGAATCAGATTTGAGTAGAGAGCTATGACGGTAAGGTTCAACTGTCAAAGTGGAATATTTCTAGCAAAGAACCCTACTTATCATTCAAAGACTAAGCACATTGATGTACAATACCATTTTGTAAGAGATATGGTGGAAAGTAATAAGGTGCTACTGGATAAAGTAGACCCATTGGAAAACATAGAAGACTCATTGACCAAGTCTATGAGTGTTGTGAATTTCTCTTGATGCAGAGAGGAAATGGGCATTGTTTCCCTGGGTATTCGAATGAAAGTTAAGGAATCTCCTGTTTTAGCAAAAAGGACAACAAGTGGGAGAATTTCGGGTTGTTATATTCTTTGCAATGAAATTCTAGTCAAGGTGAATCGACTAACGGTCGAAGTCGAGGTGGGTCAAAAATAAGGCATAGGTCGAGGTGAGTTGACTGGGTAAAGTCAAAGTCAAAGGTCTATACAGTTTGACATGGTAAAGGCATCGACAACAAGTCGAATAGGTCAACCAACAAGATGTCTATAGGTGTACATGTGACGATTGACTAAAGATCGAATGAAGGTCGAATGGTAGTCGACTGGTAATACAACTTGGAGTCCACTGTAATAGAATTCTGAGATTTGTAGGATTTTTAGCCAATGATCTACATGGATTTGTAACTATGTTTTGGCACTCAATATTTTAAGTTTTTCCTATTTTAAAGTCTATAAAGAGGCATGTTGTAAGGCTATAAAGGCTAATGAGTAAATTGTAGGTAGCTAGTCATGTAGATGTAAGTCAGATTGGCTACAGGGTTGTTCTTGCACATAACAGAGGGTGTGATGTCGATTGTGTCTTAGGTGTGGACCAAGGTTAGACATGTAACCTTTTATTTAGGTTAAATAAGACAACTAGAGAGAACAATGCTCAAGGAATGATGGTTTTCTTGGTTTGGGTTTCCAGGGTAGAATCTCTCTGTACTGTGTGATTTCTTTGTCATTTACGTTCTTTATGAAATTCTTCTTCTCCTCTACTAGGTTTAGAGTGGAAGTGTCTCTCATTTCCTGACACTGACCAACTACTTGTTTCCAATCGCAGGTTAACAAATGTCAATGTCTAGACACATTGGCATTCTGGTTTAGCATGACACGTCATGATGACATAACCTCTCCTCCTAATCTCACTTAAATGAGACCACATAAATCTACGACAGAGGTTAATCTTGGACTAATCCCAGATGAAAAGTTGATATATCTCTTCGAAATCTACCTAATCTATGGTCTATCATATCCACCAAAACTTTCCCCATTGGAGTACCTGAACCCATGGCTACTTCGACCCTCTAACTCTTATAACGCTCATAAAATGGAGATCCAATGGTCTACAATATCTCTCGAGACCCCCTCCTTCGGAGACACGCTATCCCCTAGTATTGGAATACTTTGATGGCTCAACCTCTGATTGACAGTCATGATGACTTCACTACACAATATCGACAAGTGCGATCTTCCCTATTTTAGACATAGGGTTCCCATTCATTTTCTAGTCCGATTTGAAACTTAACTACTCATAGATTCTTCTATGTCCATCCTAAATCCTACCAGTCCTTCAAGAATTCAGTAATCCACTCCCCAGAATGACTAAGTCATTTTCCTCTTCACCAATTAAGTGGGGGTTGAATTTTTTTCATGATTTCCATACTAGGACAGAGGTTTCACAGGATATTGAGGCTTCCTACATTACACAAATACCTATCTTGAACCATAGCTATGGTTACGGTTTCATCCTTTCTAGAGGGAAGATCAAGCTACTTCTTCCTCTTGGACCTATCATGGGTCTCTTAGCTAATACACCTAACTATATTTTCCTAGACAACACACCGCAACAAATTTTCTATTGCATACACAGGAGGCACGCATATATATAATTTCACCCATAAGAGGGACCCTTGTACAATTACTTAGTCATTCAAGGTAAAAGGAATAATTATCTTTCTTAGATATGCTCTACACATAGAATTCCATGCAGATATATTATCATACCAATATAATAACTTTCCAAAGGAATGATACACAAACCATAAACATGCATACACTTACCATACTATCACAAGAATGAGTCCCTTGTTTTAAATCAAGTTACACATGGTGAAGGATACTTATCTATTACAACTTATATCCAACCAACTGAATGTAGTTTTCCACCCTTCCACCCTACCATAGGCTCAGAAGAATTCATTCTCATCATTCTGGCCACCCCCATGCCAAGCCATGTTGCCACCAGGGATTCTTTGCACTCACTCACACATTCACTTGCAATAGTTCTATGCCTCCCCAAATGTATCACTCATCTTTTCTCTATATGTGAAATCTCTTCCATGTCTACCCTTGTGCCCTATTCTCTTTCACTTCCCCCCATAGGAAGGTTCTTGACCTTTCCCCTTTCATCTTGTTAAAAGGATTTTGTGGATTCAATATGGATTGTAGGAGATGGTACTCTATCGTACCTTTGGGATGAAATTTTATGTTGTCTTAGACAGACCTCCCATGCTCTCATTCATTTGGGTGGTTGGTTTTTCAATTGTTATCCCTTGTCTCATTAACTATTTGGCTTCAGCTACAAGTTATAGGCAATAATATTATTTCCTTCACATTATTCACCAAGGTGTCTTGGGGTCTTTACATATGAATCCCCTTCCTTCCCCCTCATTAATCCCTCTCCTAGTATCATGGATTGTACATTCAATGATTCACCCCATAGTCATCTATTGGCATTTAAAATCAACAATAACATAATTACAACGTTTATATAACATTACATGGAAATCATTAATCGTGATTCATTACATATAATTAGAGGTTTAGGAAAGGGGGTGCTAAAAAGGAGACCAACATCTATAGTAGAACCGGTCCCGAAAGGAGAGCCTATATTACTTTTAGGTTTGTCTTATAATGATAACTAAAGCTCTCTGAAAAGACGCAAAATATTTCTGACATGATATGACTAGGAGCATGGTGAGATTTCAATAAGTTATGAAAAGATGTGACCATGATGCTCTTTTTTGGTGTCTTGTCATGTCATATTCTGAAATGATCCCTCAACATATATATCTTGTAATCCTTTTATCATGCATCATCTGACTATGTATGTATTCCTTTTAGTTATATTGTTGGTTAGGATAGATAGTCAAGGTATCATCAAGAATACAATGAAATATGTGATATTATAGTTAATACAAGTTTCTTCAAATTTTGACGTTGGGGCTAGATATACACACTCTGTATTCAATAAAGCAGTTTATTTTAACATGGAAATGAAATGAAAAAGTGAAATTTCATCATCTGACCACCTTCTTTTATAATAACAAGTTACACTTGTCGTTATTCAACCATGTTTGTAAATCTAGACACTTATTGTATACTATGAATATATAACATTTAGACACCACTTGTCATGTGTGCAATTTAAATCATGTTCATATAACTTCTTATGAACTTAAATTTAACTCAACTTGAGACATAACGCTAACTTCTTATTTTCCCCTTTTATTGAATTTCAAACCTATTGATGTTGGCAGCATCATATAGATATTTCCACACGGGTTTAAGTGTCTAGACATGTGGAAGTTATCCAAAGTATTCTACCTTGAGAATTTTCTTTAATTAAAGTAATTATTAAATTAAAGTGATTTTATTAGTGAATTGAGTTTTATTTAAAGAAATGATTTAATTAGAATTCGTGAATTAAATAATATCCATTGATCTCAAGTGAGGTGAGAAGTAATAGTAGTCGTCAATTACTTTGGACATTAGGGTTAGCTCATAACTCAATCTTATAAAAGAAAAGCTAGGGTGATGGAGGTAGACATGACTTTATTGATACATAGAGTTGGATCACAAAGGACTATGATTCAAGGAGATCTTGGATAAATGAAGGACTTTCGTCTAGAGATCTAGGCCAAAGGAAGAGTGAGAGTAAGTGTGCAACAAAAGGATCAACCATAGCGGAACAACACAAGTATTATGGTATGGGTCACACAAATAACGTGAAGGTTCAACATACAGGTCACACAAATAGCACGAGTATTCGGTTACAGGCCACACATAACAACATGAATATCATCGTAAAAGTCGTGTAGTAATCGTACAGGATGATACAATAGTAGTGACATCAAATCAACTAGTCAGGTTTTGATGTACTTTGTCTGTTTTCTATTTGGGCCATTTTCCCAGTATGAGAGCCCTTTTAATCTTTGATGTTATTTGAATGATAATATTAGTTGATGGGAATAATATTTGTATATTGTGCATGAGATTTATGGTTTCCAGTATTACTTCTGCTATCTTTATTTGAGTTCAATATTCCAACAATATGTTTTTGTTTTGTGAGTTGCTAATCTTATTTGCTATAAGGAAATCACTAGATAACAAGATGCCTAGGTTCCAGAGTAAGGATTTCAACATGGTATCAGAGAAGTCAGTATGAGAGGAAACCAAATCTTATATCCATAACTAGTAGACATAAATTGAAGGACATATTTCATGGAAACAATCATACTATAGTTAGATTATTCATTGAGGACAATGTAGGTATTTTGGTATAGGTCACGTAGATAACACAAGTATTCAGTTATAGGTTGTGTGGTCACAACACAATTATCATTATATAGGTCGCATAGTTAGCGCAAGTCAGCGCTGAAAGAGGTCGTACATGTCAGCACAAGGGTAGTTTCAGGAGTAGGTTATTTCGAGGGTAGTTTATCAGGTCTAAGGGATGGCATCAATATTGTTGAGAGATGAAGACAGATTGGATGGAGAATCCAACTTCCTATCCTAGAAACCAAGAGTGACTTTTTCCTTGAAGGAGTATGAACTTTGGGAGTTAGTGGACAAAGTAGTTTCCCCACCGATAGATCCAACAGCTTTGGCAGCTCACGAGAAGAAGGAGATCAAAGCTGATAGGGTTTTCTTGGATTCAATGAAGGATCATCTTATTCATCACTATCTGAGAATAATATGACCAAATATATGTTTGATGCATTGGTAGGTTTATTCCAAAGCACTAAAATGAATAGGAATATTGTCTTAAGAAATAAATCATATTAGTATTGATGTCTATATCTAAAAATGTTACCATCTATTTAATTACGATCACTCAGGTGCGTGATCAAATTGTATCCATAGGGGAGAAAATAGAGGATGCAAAGCTCATGAATGTGGCATTGGATGGTCTTCCCAAGTATTGGGAACCATTTTTCAAGGGAGTCTGTGCTTAGGAACATATTCCAAATTGGTAGAGGATTTGGGATGATTTCATCTAGGAAGAGACTCGGGATGATTCTAAGAGAAACAAGCAGGGAAGTAGTGAAGAGAACTTGGCTCTTTT
This sequence comes from Picea engelmannii, assembly GCA_009831015.1. Taxonomy (NCBI): domain Eukaryota; kingdom Viridiplantae; phylum Streptophyta; class Pinopsida; order Pinales; family Pinaceae; genus Picea; species Picea engelmannii. Next base: position 61,007 of record ML778755.1, read on the forward strand.
TAGTAAGACAAGGAATGGAAAAGGAAAGAGTTCTAGAAAAAATGGTATCAATGATGGGGGATTGTCACAGACAGGGAAGGACAAGGACTTGAGTATAATCAAGTGCTTCTTATTTCATAAGAATGGACATTATGCATCTCTGTGTCTATAGAATAAGAAGAAGAAGAAGAGAAAAGGAAATATGCAGACACGAACATCATCAGAGACACAACTAGATGAGTTTGTAGTGAAGTTTGAGAAGGATTTCTTGCTATTTTCTTGCATGTCTACTAGAACAACTATCAGGAGTGATTGGTTCTTAGACAGTGGTGCATCTCATCATATGACAAAATCATGGGAGATATTTATCATTCTGATGGAGAGGGGCTCATATTTTTATGTGGATATTGGTGACGATGCCAAGTATGCAGTGAAGGGAGAGGGAACTGTTTCATTCCATCTTGAGTTAGGAGGTTCATTAGATGCCTAGAATGTCATTTACGTACTAGGAATGAATAATAATTTGATCTCATTATCATATATAGAGGATCAGGGTTTTATCGTTACTTTTCAGAGAGGGAAAGTACTCATACATCCATAGAAAGATAAAATAGACATATCAGGGGTCATTGGGTTTAGAGAGGGAACTTTATAAAGGTTGTAGAGAAATATTGTTCAATATTTGGTACATGACAAAGATATCCTATGTGAGATATGTAACGAGAGTTTGGGACACCTACACTACAAATCATTGTCGATTCTTGGGGGAATTGTTACAAGTCTTCCATATTTTAGTACTGAGTAGAAGTGAGTGTGTAGAGGACGTGCAATTGGAAAAAATGATTACAGGATCTTAATACCAATGTAGAGGAAGAAAATTGTGAGAATATATATTAAGTTCAAGGAGATATTAACATCTAGTAGATCTCAGGAGTCATCAACAGTGAGAGAGGACGAGGCGCAACAGGCTCTGAAGGATGAGTATCAATTAGTAGCTCAGAATTCAGGTGGGGAGGGATATTTAGACCCTTCCAATCCTATCAAGAGACTTAGGTGGCTATTACAAACATTGAGTGATGTTGGTGAGGCTTCTAGGAGTGTGGTTAGAGAGAACAAGCCTTCGAGAAAGTTTCTGAAAAATATGGTGCTTATGAGTAGCATCATTGATGTTGAGCCTTCCATTTTTGAGGAAGCAATAGATCAGTAGGTATGGAACGATGCCATGGTAGAGGAGTAAACCTATATTATGAGGAATGATATTTGGTACATAACGATGAGACTAGAGGGGAAGTCAGTTGTAAGGTTTAGGTGGCTCCACAAGATCAAGCATGTTGTGGATGGTAGAATCGAGAATTTCAAGGTGAGGTTTGTGGTGAGAGGGTTCTTCTAGAAAGAGGGAGTGGGCTATGAGGAGACATTTGATCCAATCATCAGGTATGCTTCTATTTGAGTTTTTATTTCCATTACTTCAGTTATGAGGTGGAGGATTCATCAGATGGATGTAAAGACAACTTTCCTCAACAGGATCATTAAGAAAGAATTATACATAAATAAACCTCGGGGATTTCCGAGAAATGGGAGGGATTATCATGTGTGTAGGCCTAAGAAATCCTTATACAGACTCAAACAGGCACCCAAGGCATGGTACTATAGGATTGATGGATACTTGCAGAGTACAAGATTTACGAAGAGTGAGGCAGATCCTAACTTGTACTTCATAGTTTTTGGGGCGGATCCACTCATCTTGGTTTTGTACGTGGATTATTTGTTTCTCATGGGAGAAGAGAAACTTATTGCACGATGAAAAGAAAATTTATTTACAGAGTTTGAGATGAAGGACATTGGATTGATGCTTTATTTCTTTGGGTTAGGGGTATGGAAGGTATTGGGATAAATCTTCTTTGGAAAAGGGAAGTACACATTTGAGATCTTGAGGAGATTCAAGATGGACGACTGTAGATCGATGGATACACCTATGATTACCAATATGAATAATTTTATCACTTCATATTTAGAGTTGGTAGATCCTTGGATATATATGAAGTTGATAGGGTCATTGATGTATTTGGTCAATACCAAGCCAAATATATGTTTTGATGTGAAAACCTTGAGTCATTTCATGGTGGAGCCAAGGTAGGTGCATTGGATAGCAGCAAAGCATGTGCTTAGGTACTTGAGAGGTATAGTGGAATATGGATTGAGGTATCTTGGAGGAAATGGATTAGAGTTGCAAGGATATATAGACTCGGATTGGGCAGGGAGTGAAGTAGATAGAAAGAGAACCTTGGGGTACTTATTTATCTTGGGATCAATAGTGATTACATGGCTCAACATGAAGCAAAATTTCATAGCACTCAGTTTAGTAGAGGAATAGTATATGGAAATTAGTATGGCTAGTTGTGAAGCCATTTGGTTTTTAAAATTACTTACAATTTTATTTGATTAGGAGTTGAAGCCTACGGTGATATACTTCGATAATCAGAGCTGTATAGAAATATCTCAGAATCCATTATTCCATGACAGGTCCAAGCATATTGAGATTATATATCATTTCATTTGAGATAAAATCAAAAAGGGAGAAGTGAACAATTAGTATATTTCCACAGATGAGTAGGTTACATATATTTTAACCAAACCCTTGGTCAAAGGGAAGTTTGTGTTTTTCATAGACAAACTTGGAGTGGTGTAGAATATGTTCCTCGCTAAGAGGGAGTGTTTATGTTGGTAGCATCAAAAAGGTATTTCATCATAGTTCTAAGTGCCTAGACATGTGGAAGTTATTCAAATCCTTCTACCTTGAGAATTTACTTTAATTAAAGGAATTATTAAAGTAAATTTATTTTATTAGTGAATTGAGTTTTATTTGAAGAAATGATTTAATTGGCATTAGTGAATTAAATAATATCCATTGATCTCAAGTGAGGTAAGAAGTAATCTCAGTTGGAAATAACTTTGTAAATTAGGGTTAGGTCATAAATCAATCTTATAAAATCAAGGCTTGGGTGAAGGATTTACACATGAATTTCTTGATACAAAGAGAGTTGGATCATGAAGGAATGTGATTCAAGGAGATCTTAGATAGGTGGATAAGGACTTCCATCTAGAGATCTATGCCAAAGGAAGAGAGAGAAAATGTGTGAATAAGAAGGATCTGTCGTCATGGAATAATGCAATTATTCTGGTATGGGTCATGCAAATAGTGTGAGGGTTCAACGTATAGGTCACATGGATAGCACGAGTATTATGTTATAGACTATGCGGGTATCGGTTTAAAAGTCGCGTTGTAGCCATACAAGATCGTACAACAATAGTGGAACATATCATCTTGTTAGGTTTTGATATACTTTGTCTCTTTTCTATTTGGGCCATTTTCCTAGTACAGGAGCCCTTGTAAGATTTGAAGTTATTTGAATGATAAGATTAGTTTATGGGCAGAAAAAATTTGCATATTGTGCATGAGATTTTGTGTTTCTAGTATTGCTTCCACTATATTTATTTGAGTTGAATATTCCAATGGAATATTTTTTTTGTGAGCTATTAATCTGATTTGCAGTAAGTAATTCATTAGATAGAAATATATCTAGGTGTTGGAGTAATTTTTTCAAAAAACCCCACTATGATACGCAATGATCACCTTATTCTAATTTTTCATTTTCAATAATTTCATGTTTTCTATTTTACTGTGACTTGTGAACATAAATTTAAGTTGTTCCAATTGTCACATCCCCACATGATGTCTTCAGAAATATTTTTATTGTTCACCTCTTGAGGGAGTGTGACACCGTGAATTTTCTCACTTGGATTCTTGGTATCACCAAGGATACTTCATCTAGATTACGCCTCTTCACCTAGAGCATACCCATACTTCATTCTAGGCTATGGGTGAGTCACACTCCTAGTCTTGTGAAAATCACTTGTATAATTAGACAATTAGTTAACCACTTAATACTTAGTCATTTAAGAATACATCCATGAACAAAGAGAAACATTGCAAAACAAAGAAGAAACACATAGATATAATGAAAGTGACACAAGATGTTCCTAACACCCGACTAAGTCTTGTTATTGTGAAACAATTATAATATGAGAACTATTGGCTTGATTTACAACCTGGGAAGAGTCACATGACTTACCTCACCTCACCTCACCATGAAGGTCATATAAAAATTCATCACCCCAAGACACATCTGTTGTAACAAATTTCTCAGTTCTTCAAGTGTGCCCTAGACATGCGCCCACTACATACTCATTGTATCGTCTCTGTCATAAGACTTCACATAGACCTGCAATTATGTCTCATAACATGCCTCACCCAGACCTATGACAATAGTTCCACACCTCCAAAGTCACCATGCCTACTGCTATATTCAGCCAAACTAAGGTTTCCCCAAATATGTCCACAGAATCACCTTAAGACAACACAAGTCCTCCCATGTGGAGTGACTTGGCTTCTAGATACAACATGCCCCTCTTTGTCCAAATCTATTGCAAAACCTGGAATTTGATCTTGCTATATTCCCTCTTGTACCTTCTTGGTTGTGCATCTTTGTTCTTTTATATGGACTCCAAACGTCACCTTCCGAAATCATCATGTCCTTTGGGTGCGTTGTTCCCCTTTGTGAACCATCATGCCCAAACTAACCAATGCCCCTCTTTCCAGACCCACATGCCCAAATGAGCCCATGTTCTTGTCAACATTTGTGTCCCTTGGGGTCGGTGCACCCCAATCATGGGTGTGTTTCTCATGTTAGCATGCCTCAACCTATTTGGTGCACCCCATCTCTTGGTTTCTTCCATTCCATGCTTTGACTATGTTAGGGAATAGGGTGGAACATGACATGAAACAGAGGAAAAATTATTGATAGATAATCGAAGAGGAATGAAAATTTCGAATATAAAAAGGTGGTGTCAAAAGACATTATTACAAGGCTTAAACAAAGTGCACTCTGATCAGAACATCACAATGCATAATTGAACTCGATCTCCTGATCTCCATGATGGAAATGACCAAAGGGGTCTTCTTTTTATAGCCTCAATATCTAACAAGTTTCCACAGAATCTGGAAGATCTTGTCCACATGTAACCGCCGACTATTAGATTTAACTCTAGAAAATCATCTATGTTGAGTCGGCTCGAAAAGGATGCTTGAATCAACCACCTGCATTTCCAACTAGTAGTCAATTTGTGGGTTGGTCGATCCATCACCCAACTATCTTCAATTGTTGGTCAACAACTGTTGGTTATAGTTTATCTGAGTTTATACCTTTAACTTGATTGACCTAGGATTCATGTCTATTGGGGTTCCAACAAAGCCTCTAAAACTATCAGCCCTCCTAGTAAACCAGAAGGCAACACAATGCACAGAGTGCATTGCAAGTCTCACCAGAGATAGTCTTAGTGGGTGACTGCAATAATCAGGTGTTTGCAGTCCAGGGTTGGGTGGAGATATGAGAAACGTGTTCTGAGAGTTTTATTAATATTATTAAATCAATATAATATCATTCATGATTCTTCATGGAATATAGTCAACTCATTCACTTAGCATGCTAATATCTACTTTAAAACAATAAAGAAACACATCCATTCAATCACATAACACAGGTTTTATCATGGTTCATCCCCTCTTGGACTACGTCCACAAATATTTGGCTCTTAATATCCTCTATTATGGAAGTTCCAAAACTACAACATCATGCTCTTTACAAATCCCCTCAGTCAGGTCAAGATCTATTATGAGGTGGACTAGATTGCACCAAGCCCCTCAACCTTCGATCTAACCCTCAATATCTACCTTCCTGACCCTCTACAACTCAACATATTACAAAAAGGTATTGGGTTACAACATTGATTCTCCAAAACTCCCTAACCATGTTCCGCTACCTCCACTTCATTGACACTCTAAACCTGACTCTGGTCTCTCGCTATTATACCTAGGTATCCATATTTATATGTTCATGTCTTATCATCCATTACAATGTATTACAAAAACGCTAGCCCTAATGTCATTAGGTATTCCATGGATGCCTGTGTGCTTCTATTCCTTCCAGTTGTCGCTTTCCTTGTGCATGCCTTCCATCCCAAAATAGCCTTTCTTTTTGCTTTTTCCTGCTTACAACATGCCCCCAACACTGACATGTGGCTCGTCCCAAGCCACCTAACCTTTGTGTGCTTCGTCAATCTCCTTGGTGATCGCTTGGAACTTGTCCCTGAGCTTCGTTGCTTGCGTTTGGGATTGTGGTATTCTCCTTAAGTGCATCCAATACCAAAACTGTAATCTTGTCATTGACCAACCTCGCACATTCTTCATGGGTCTGTGACATATATGTATTTTCCTCCTCTGCATGTGCAATGAAATATGTTGCTTGCTCCTGGAGTGGTTCCTTTTGAGCCCGGTGCTCCTTTTTTTGCATCTGCGCAGTGATGAATTATGCCTATAATTTCTTCATGTCTTGCACCACTTTGATGCACTTGGTGATTTCCATTGTCTTCTACCTCTGCTTGAGGTCCTGGATAGATTCTCCTTCTTGGTCCCACTGCTGGACCTACTGATCCTCTTCCAGCTTCATCCATAATTGTGCTACTTTCTTGAACAAGTCATCTTCTACGTGGACTTTTCGTTCTATCTCTTGTATCTGCTTTGTTTCCTCCTGTTTCCTTTTCTCCCTTACCCCCGATGGAGTGGTAGATGTGATCTTCTCACAGAGACTCTCAATCTCTTGTTGGTATTAATTGATTGTCTGCATAATCTAATCAATATTTTTCTTCACTGTGAGTTCGGCTGTCTACACGATCTTTGGAATATTCTCATAGGCTATGACCACTTTCTGATGTATTCCCTTCATGCGTTCTCTCTCCTCTTTGGTCTCGAGCTTGGCCTTCTCGAATACCAATTCCATCTTGTCCCATTTATCCGTTACCTACTGCAATTCATTTGTATCTGTGCATGCAAAAGACTGTACCTCCTATGTAACGATGACCTGTATTTTATATAGGGCCTTGGTTGATATCCACTGCAATACTAACTGCAATTTAGCCAAGTCTTTCAAAAGTGTTTTCCCCACAATTTCGTCCATGTGCAGCATGTTGGGTGTAACCTGAAACATTGAACTCGACTATGGTATCATTTGGACTGTATCTCGCTCGCTTTCTTGATGTTCTCCCCCTATCTGTGATGTTGGCGGGCTTGTTTCTATGATGCTATCGGCTTCCCGTGCTTCCCCAATATCCTTGAGGAGCTATCACATGTCTTCCAACTCTTCTTCAATTATGTCCCTTTGGCGTGAAACATTCTCAAAATCCTCGAATGTGTGATCCTGGACCATTTGGGCTACCATTTATGCATCATCCTTTGTGATCATGTATTCTAGGGGTGTTCGATGCGCCTTCACATTCTTGCATGCACCCCCCATCTGGGTGGTTGGCCACTTAGTCTGGCCTAACTATTATGGAGTAGAACTTGGTGTGGTCCCCTGCACTGGCTCGGCCTATTTTTTTTGTACTTAGGCCAACTGTGTATTGTTCTTCTTCCCTGTCTGGACTCTTGTCTTGGATGTCCCCCCTTTATTCTTATTTGGTTTAATCTGGCCTTTCCTTGGTTTCTTGGGCACTGTGACTTCCTGTGGTTGTGTCTGTTCTTTCCCTACCTCCTCAACATGTGGATGTTCCTGTCTTGCCTCCTCCTCCTCCACCCATGTAGGTATCTCTCTAGTGAGGACTGGAATCCTCCATTCATCTTTCCAATCCTTGATGGCCATTTCTATGTCCCCCTCTGTGATGCAATAGCGCAATTGTAGCCATTTCTTATGGAGGTCCTTCCGCACCTATATTCACATTGCATGTCTATTGGAATTGAATTTGTCTATGCCCTGATATTTTTCCATAGCCTATGGTGTTATCCTCCAAATGTTAGCGATGGTCTCCTGCAGGTCGTGGAGATATCCTTCGAATATAACTACGCTCATTCTTTTATTCTTCACATTTGAAGCGGCTCCAAGAGATAAGTATCTTTCTCCATGATTGGGTTTGGGTCTAGTGGTGAAAAATGCATAGTTCGGTTCCTTCCATCCCATAATGGCTATCAGCATAATCAACTATGAATAATGAAATTATGTCCCCATATTCTGCACATCCTTCCAGTCATCTAGAAACAGATTCAACAAATAAAGGGCCCAACTGATTATGGTGCCCTCGACACACTATGCTGCAGCTGTGACAACCCTAGCCGAGACTTTCTCCTTGCAGCATTTTCTAAGAAGCTGGTAGGCCATAATTTTTGTGGCCATTCTGGTCGCAATGTCACTAATCCTCTTGATAATGATTCCACGTGTCCCCCTTTCACTGTCGTATTTCTTTTTCATCTCCTCAATGAGTAATTTCTCCTTTGTTTTGTCCTCAAGGAACTGTGCATGATCCATGCCCTATGATGGCAGCCCTGTGATGTACACAATGAGCTCTACGTCTATTGAGATGAGCTTTTCCAGCCACATATCTCCTCCATGTGTGACCTCCTTCAAGTTCTTGACGAAATGTTTTTCATACTGGCCTCTACCAAAGTGTGGTAGGTCCAACAGACCTAAAATCTGAGTTTTGGCCAGTCCTACTGCCCACTGGACTGGTTGATGAATCGGTTCCCCAAAGGGATATACACCCATAGTCTGTAGGTAGACTTGCTTTGCAAACTCTAGGAACTTTTTTGTGTCCGTTACATCATGGTTTGAGTACATTAATTTTTTGACATAACCTAACAAATTTGATTTCACCCATACCCCTTCTGGTATGCACGTCAGAACAATTGTTGCAGCGGGTTTTCTTCGTGGTAACCTAGGTACCTTATTCTTGTCCTTTCATGGTGGTGGATAACTCAAGGTTCCAACCTCCATTGGTCATGCTTCGGCATATTGTTCTAGTCGGCTAGTGACATCCTTCATTGCTCCCTCTTGTGGGTGTTCCGACACGGTTGTCTATGACTCTTCTGGCTCGGCCTCTTCTTCCTGATTTGGAGTTGTCCCATTATCTCTCAGGGTTGTTTCATGGTTTTCTGGTTGCACTTGGTTGCCTTCATCTTCATTCTATCGACCATGCCCTTCTTCTGGCCTATAGATGTCCATGCCCGCAGGTGTTGTCTGTTGGGTTTCCTCTACCACGAGTGTCAGGCTTCCAGGTGTTTTATCCGATGATGGGATTTTGTCCACATTGATGACTTATGGCGGCTTTTTTTCACTTCCTTGCGATTGCATTTGTGCTTTGGTCCTAAATATGGGTTTTCTGGCAATCTGGTTCAGTTCTTCTTGTTTGGGTGGTTCCATGGTGGAAAAAAAAAACTTATTGTTCGTCGATTTCAGTAGCCTCTGCAACCTCTATAAGCTTTGCAACTTTTACTCTCTGTTGTGTATTCTCTATTTCTCTCTGCCTTCTCCAATTTTGCAATAAGCTTTTTTCTCCCACATCCTCTCCTTGTATGGGCTTCATGTGAAGCTTGTCGAAGATGTTACCTCTATTATGAATTCAATGAACCTCTAGTTCCTTCATACTTTCCATTAATTTTCCTCGCTGTCTCCAATTGGCGCGATTAATGCAATGTCTCTTCAATCGTTCCCGGCATTCAATTCCACTAGCCCTCATCACTTAGCGCTTATTTTTTCGTCTCCATCTTTCCCGTTTGTTTTCATTTTGAACTAACCATTGGAATTTTCTTCGTCGGGATTGTATTCCAATTGTGTGTGCTCCTTCTCCTTTTGATGCACTCAACCTATGTTGGTAATTTTTGATATCTTGCGGTTTTTTTTTTTTTTTTAACTGAGTGGTAACTTTCAAGTTGCGGGTGGTTGACTGTCCTTTTACAGTTTCAATTGGCTCCCATTAATCATTCATCCTATTGTTGCACCTCCTAAGTCCTTCAACTATACGGCTCCCCATATGTGACAATTTTTACTTTGTATGGTCCTAACCAGTGCATTCTAAGTTTTCCTAGATGTTGAATGGATTTACCGTCATACATCAACACTAAGTATCCTTCCCTGAAAGTTTTCCTCTTGATATGTCTGTCATACCAAGCTTTGTCCCTTGCTTTATGAACTTGTTGGTGGAACCCTACTAAAATCATGTCTTCATCCATGATCATTATTTGAATCATCCTATTCTGTACTGCCCCTCGTTTTGTCATGTTCGTAATGGCTGCTATGCATAAACTGGGTAAAATAAATTCTTATGGAACCATTGCTTCTTGTCCATATACCATTCTGAATGGCGTGTGTCATTTCAACTTCTTGAATGTGGTCCTGTAGGCCCACAATATTGCTACTATTTTGAGGTCCCAATCATCCCTATTGACATTACAGATCTTCGTCAGTGCGTTTTCAAGGATTTTCCTAAAGGATTCTACTGATCCATTCACTTGTGGGTGATATGGTGTACTCTTTTGATGATGGACTTCAAATTCCTCATTCATAGCCTTGATGGTACTGTTAATGAAGTGAGTTCCTTGGTCTCTCATGAAAATTCTTGGGAAACCGAATCTAGTTATTACTTGTTCAAATAGAAAGTGTGTTCTTGTTTCGGCGCTGCAATCTTTGACTGGTTCTTCTTTCACCCATCTTGTTAGGTATTCTGTCGCAGTGATTATGTACCTTTCTCCTATCCTCTTTGTTGGTGGGTTAATTGGTCCCACAAAATCTATTGCCCATTCGTCAAATACTTGTAACCTTACCTCTCATCGAAATAGAATCTCATACCTTTTATTGGGTTTACCAACCCTCTGACAAACGTCACATCTCTGACAATAATCTTTTGATTCTCTGTGAATGGTCGGCCACCATAGTCTTGCACGCAATACCTTTTGTGTGGTAGATTTGCCTACGTAATGTCCTCCTTCTATTCCTTTGTGGGCTTTTGTTAAAATCATTGGTCTTTCATGTTCTAACACATATCTTCACAAGCTGATATCTACGCCCATTTTTTATAAGTGTCCTACGATCAGTTGATAGTTTGCAGCCCGGATTACCAGGTTTTTATTTTTCGTAGTGTTATATTCCTATGGCGTAGTACCTGTAATCAAGTACCGAATGATCTCTTCAAAGTATTCATTAGTGATCTAGACTAAAAATAACTGTGCATCCAAAAAGTTTTCCTCTAAATTTGTAGGTTCTTCCCTGTTCGTGACCCTTGATAGGTGGTTAGGTCCTCCATTCAACTTCCCTATCTTGACTATTACCTCAAAATCAATTTCTTGAAACAGTAGTAACCATCAAAAAATTCTCCCCCCAAACACTAGTAGGTTGACTACGTACTTAAGGGCTGAGTGATCTGTGAACTTCTTAAAAAAAATTCCCAGTAAGTAATGTTTGAAATTCTGGAGTGCGTAGACCATAGCTAGGCCTTCCCTCTTTGTAGTTTTATAGTTCTTCTCTGATTCTGATAGTTTTCTGCTCGTGAATGCTATAGGATGATTCAATTCTCTTTCTCTTGGTTGTGCCAAAATAGATGCAAGTGTTATGGCTGATGCATCTACATGTACGTGGAATCTCTTTTCCCAGTCTAGAAATACTAGTATTGGCGTTGTTACCATATTTTCTTTCAACATATCCAGACCATGTTGACAATATTCATTCCACTGAAACTTTGTATCTTTCCTTAACATATTCTCCATTGGCACGATGATTTGCACGTACCCTTTGATAAATTTTATGTAGTACCATGTGCGTCCTAATGTCTCTCTTAGTTGACGGACTGTTTTTGTGGTGGAAAGTTAACAATTACTGTGATCTTGGCAGGATCTACGAGCAAACCTTGTTTGCATACTATATGGCCCAATAGTATCCCAAACGGTGTTCCGAATATGAACTTCTTGATGTTTAGTGATATCTTAAACTGCCTGCGTATTTCTAGCATTAGCCGCAAGACCTCTACATGGTCTTTCAATAGACTATAGACTGTCCAATTGTCCAAGTATACTTCTAGAAACTGGTGGATGAATTCCTTAAGTGCATCTATGACTACCCTGGAAATTATTGTTGGCACATTCTTCAATCCAAATGGCATGATTGTGTACTTGTAGGATCCCCATTCTGTAGAAAACATGGTCTTTTATCTATCTTCCTGTGTTATCTTGATCTGGTGGTAGCCTGAGAATCCATTAGTGAATGAGTAAACTTTGTGTCCTCCTACATTCTCCAATACTTCATTCGTGAAAGGTGTAGGGAACGGGTCATGTAGGCATGCATCGTGCAACTTCCTCAAGTCGATGCACATTCTTATCCCGCCTTGTTTTTTCTCCTAAACTACCATCAGGCTTATCCATTTTTTGATTCTTCCACAGGTTCTATGATTCTAGCTTCGAGCATTATATCGATCTTAGCTTTAAATTTCTGCTTATATATCGGGTTTAGTCTATATGGTCCTTGTCTGATCGGTATTTCTTCAACTCTGAGTGGTATCTTTATTTCTCTGAGCTCTCCCTCTATTCCCTTCATTTCTATAAATGTTTTGGGGAACAAGTCGATGTACTCTCAAAGTAACTCTGTTATTCTTTCTACTATCTGCTCATCCCAGTAGTCTCCAATGTTGGCCATTTTGGGATTCTCAATTGTCCCAATGTTGAATTTCTTCACCTTGATCGGCTCAATAATTAATTCTAGTTCTAGAGGTGGACCTTCCACTTCTCTTTCTCCTTCCGCTTCCTTGATCTGAATATCGCGTGGATCATCTTCATCTGGTGATTCTTCTTGCACATGGTAGCATGACAACAATTCTTTCACTGTCGGTTTGTTCCGCTATTGTTTCTCTGTTACAAGTTTGACTTATGATCTTCCCTAGTAACGTAGGACATTCTTCTGTGTCATGATCCGATGCATGACAATACATACAAGTTTCTGGTGAAAGTGGACATTCTCTTACATAATGTCTCGGTTGTTGACAGTTGTGACATATCACTAGTCCTCTACCTCTACTAAATCCTCCTATTGCTCATCCTCTACCTCTGTATCCATCTCGATCTCCTCTTGGCGCGTTATATGGAGGCGCATGATTGTAATACGCGATATTGTACTGAGGTTGTGTTGTGTTGTACTATGGTTGTACGGTATTATATGGTTGTTGCGCATTATTATACTGTTGTTGTGGAGTGTTGTATGGGGATCGAAATTGGTTAAAATGTGGTGCATATTACCCAGTCATCATTTATTTATTCACCCTATATGCATCTAATCTCCTCTCTCACATCAAATCCATAGTTCTACAATCTTTATCATCGTGGCCCACTGACTTGAAAAAGTTGCAATATGAACTCTTTGGGACTGTCTGGTATTTCTACATCATTGGGCAGTGATATGGATCATGGCCTAGTTTCTTATAGATTTCACACCATATTCCTCCTATTGGTAACTAATTTGTCATTCTTGTTTCCATATACTGTGTGAATGTTGGGCATTCGTTCTTGTGGTGTCCTGAAACATTAATTTATTCAAGTCTTCCTTCATCTCTTCGATGGTTGGATGCGCCTGTTGGTATTGGTTTTCTTCCAGTTGCAGGGATGCCTGCAAAGCCTCTTCCTATGTCTGAAAATTTTGTTTTCGTAATGGATATTTTAAGTGTGGTAGCACAATTAACGAACAGGTTCCTGTGTTGCATATCGATCATGAGATATTTCAACTTTCCTTTCAGTCATTTGAATCTTTGGTCAATCTCCCATATGAATTCTCCTGGTTTTTGTCTAATTTCTATCATCTTGTTCATGTACTAATCCTCTAAACTTGGCTTCTGAAACTCATTTATCAACAATTTGTTGATTTCTGCAATAATTCTGGTTGTCACTGGTGGATTGTTTGTAGATAAACTCATATACCAATCCAATGTGCAATCCCTTAGTGTAATCACTAGTTGTGCAATTTTAGTATCTTCGTCTGTGATCTTTTTTTCTTCCCAAATCTTTTCACAGATACACAAATATTATTTCGGGTCCTCCAACGCTTCTCCTTTGAATTCTGGTAACATGATGGTGGGATCGTGTCCTCTCATCCTGAATGTTGAACTACTTCCTTCACGCGATATAGATACTTGACTAGTGCTTCCTAAACTGGCTCCCTCAGTTGTTTTTCCTTAAGTAGATGTACTTCATGTTGTCTTTCTTCTCCCAAAATTCGGTTGTCTAAATGGTGGTGTTCTCTTTGGTGTATTAGTCACACATGGGTTTATGGGTTCCACACTGACATTAATATAGATAGGATTGATGCCTTCTCTTCTTTCTCTCAAGCCTCTCATATTCCTCTCATATGTTACCCGCAGGATTTCCTCAATATCCTCCACAGAGCGAAGATCCTCTACCTCTTCTTCATCACTTGCCAAGCCTTCCCTCGCGGCTACGACTCTCTTCTTGGTGTTCACATTGTATTGGTAGGGTACTCCACTACGCATTTTTCCAGTTATCTCCATGATCTTATTTATCTGTTCTTCGTCCATCATGACTGGGTCTAAGGGTTCCTCCTTCTTTCCTTTATCCACTCCTCCTTCCATTTATCCTTGAATTTCTCTTCTTTTTGTAAGTGCTTCCCCCCTTCTGCCATGCACACAGGGAAGTTTAGTTGTCTAAATTCATTGTCATTACACCTTTGTTATGTATAAGTATCTTAATAGAAGTATACAACGATCTAATATACCTTCCTCGAGGCCCACGTAGAAACTCTTGCTCCACTGTGTTGTATGACTTCACTTTATCTATTGCAAATTCTTTTATAAATCCTGCTATAATACTGTCAAGCCAAAAATCTATTATGCAATTGAATTTGTTATTCACCTGCTGTAACTACTCAATCTGAATTGAGGTCCACTCTAAATGTCGGATCCAGTTTGTTGCATGGTTATACTTCAACCTCAATATCCACTCCTGCAATAAGTGTGGAAAATCACAAAAAAAGACTTCATGCAAATCAGTAAACACGTATTTCTCAAGATATTTGTGCGGTGTTACTATAGGGTTTTTGTTATATTTCTACGAAAACTCTAGCTCTTTTGTCTTCAGTCGGCTTTCGATCTCTTCTTTTGTGGGATTCTGCGGTCTCAACATCCCCTTCTAGTGGTGCATTCTCCTCACCATGTGATTCAGTATTCTCTTGACCCGACTTCTGCAAATCTTACCGATTTTCAATGGATCCCATCTACTCAATCCTATAGTGTTCCAACCATCAGCAATAGAATCATTTGTTGGCTATAGTTTATCTGAGTTTATACCTTTAACTTGATTGAACCAGGGTTCATGTCTACTGGGGTTCCAACAAATCCTCTAAAACTATTGGCCCTCCTGGTAAACCAGAAGGCAAGGCAGTGCACAGAGTGCACTGCGTAGTCTCACCCGAAATAGTCTTAATGGGTGACTACAATACTCAAGTGTTTGCAGTCCAGGGTTGGGTGAAGATCTAAGAAATGTACACTGAGAGTTCTATTAATATTATTAAATCAATATACTATCATTCATGATTGTTCATGGAATATAGTCAACTCATTCACTTAGCATGCTAATATCTACTTAGAAACAATAAAGAAACACATGCATTCAATCACATAACACAAGGTTTACCGTGGTTAACCCCCTCCTGGGATACATCCACAAATATTTGGCTCTTAAGCTCCTCTATTATGGTAGTTCCAAAACTACATCGTTGCGCGCTTTACAACTCCCCTCAGTCGGGTTGAGATCTATTATGAGGCGGACTAGATCGCACTAGGTCCCTCAACCTACGATCTAACCCTCAAGATCTACCATGTTGACCCTCTACAACTCAACAAATTACAAAAATATATCAGGTTACATCATTGGTTCTCCAAAACTCCCTAACCATGTTCTGCTACCTCCACTTCATTGACTCTCTAAACCTGACTCTGGTCTCTTTCTAATGCACCTAGGTATCCATATTTATATGTTCTTAGTTAATTGGCCATTACAATGTATTACAAAATCCCTAACCCTAACGTCGTTAGGTCTTCCATGCATGCACACATGTTGCTCTTCCTTCCAGTTGTAACTTTCCTCGTTCATGCATTCCTTCCCAAAATATCATTTCTTTTCTCTTTGGCCTGATTCCAATAACAACCTAATAGATGTGAACGTAGACTACTCGATCAACTGGTGTAGTGTGTTGATCGATCACCCAACCAACTATATCCAAATGTAGGTTAACCTATCGATCGACTGAACCTAGGAGATGTGTGATGAACCATCAATTCTTGATGTTCCAACACCCCCATCAAAACACAACTCTAGAGTCTCAGGAGGTGAAATTACATCATTAGGAAACCTCCCCCCCGCCCCATAATTGCATCTTATTTAAGAACAAACATTATGTGGATCTTGATCAATTGGGCTTCAACTAAAGGTTTCGTGAATATATCAACAACTTGATCTTTTGTTCTACAATATTCAAGTAAGAAAATGTTCTCATGAATCAAATGTCTCAAGTAGTGAGCATGGATCTCAACATGCTTCATCTTACTGTGGGAAACAAAATTGTCAGCAACCTGTATAACACTCTGGTTATCACAGTAGATAGTAGTCGAGATTTAAACAAGAAGGTCAATCTTTCCCCAAAAGTTGGCAAATCCATACTGCTTTAGTACCTTGTTGAACAACACCATGATATTTTGATTCTATAGTCAACAATGAGAATACCTTCTATTTCTTTCATGACCAAACCAAACATCCAATGCTATAGAAAAACACATAGCCAGAAGTGGACGTTCAATCATCATCATTGTCAACCCAATCAGAGTTGGTATATCCGACTAGTGAATTTGAACTTCGATAACACTTGATACCAAAATGAGCGGTACCCTTTAGATAATGAACAATAAGTTTGAATTGTTGGACATTGGGTTTAGCGCTTCCCATGAGTTTTGTGACATGGGTTAACCCCCTCTCATGGATCCTAACTCTGACGATTGTGGAGGAGACTAACGCCTGTGGGTTTTGGTCTAACGAAAATCATATTCCAACAAATGGTATCAAAGTAACATGTCTTGAGCTTGAAACCCACTCAGCACGCGCTGGGAGGGAGATTGTTGGACATTGGGTTCAAACATAGTTACTAACTTAACAAGAACTCTACAAAGTTCTCGTTTTTGGGGGGGTTAAGTTTTTTACCCCGTTTTTAAAAATGGTGCTATCAATAGCACCCCCCTCCATTTTTAGGTGGTTTTTTGATATTTTAAATTTTTTGATACATAAGGTTTCCACTTTTTTTTTTAAATGCTTGTTTTTTCATTTATTTTCAAATTGCTCAATTTTTATTTTTTTTATTTTTTCTCAACGATGTTTTTTCATCTATTTTCAAACTTTTCTGGTTTTTTTTATTCAACAGTGTTTTTAATCATATTTCCATGCTTCATCCAATGTTAAAAATATTGTACACCATTTATTTTTTTGAAATTAAAATTTTTCATATAATTATTTGTCCTTAATTAAGTTATGGTTCCATACATTTTAAATATAGTGGAAAGTATCATTTTTAACACATTTTTTTTACCTTACTTCAACACATAGTAAATAATTGTAGTTAAATAACACTATTTTTAAATATTTATCAAAAAAATATAATTCATTTTTTTTTGGATCAATTAAAAACTAAAAAAAAAACAAAAAACAAACAGAATTGAAATTTAAAAAACAAAAACATTTTAAAAACAAATTTATATGAGAAAAAACCATTGAAAAAAAACCTAAAAAACTAAAAATGAAAAGAAAAA
This sequence comes from Picea engelmannii, assembly GCA_009831015.1. Classification (NCBI taxonomy): domain Eukaryota; kingdom Viridiplantae; phylum Streptophyta; class Pinopsida; order Pinales; family Pinaceae; genus Picea; species Picea engelmannii. The sequence continues at coordinate 78,713 of ML778755.1, forward strand.
CATAAAATTAATATATATATATATATATATATATATATATATATATATATATATATCCCAAAAAAACTTTAAAAATGTGAAAAAAACCTCCAAAAAATTAAAAACATATATACAAAAACCCCAAATTAAAAAACTTAAAATAAAAATTTTACTACAAAATTTAAATAAAAATTAACAAAAATAAGTTGAAAACCCTTAAAACTACAACAAAAAAATTAAAATTTATATCAAAAGCCTTAAAAAATAAAAATTACAGAAAAATAATTCATAAATATCTAAAAAAAAACATAAACAATGTTATAATATAACATTGCTATATTATAACATTGTTATATTATAACAATGCTATAATATAACATTGTTATAGTATAACAATGCTATAATATAACATTGTTATAGTATAACAATGTTGTATTATAACATTGTTACATTATTAACAATGTTATATAGTTACATATTTATTTTCTAAAAAAAAATATTAGTGTTTTTATTAAATTTTTTTTATTTTAGATGTTTTTTTTCAAATATTTTATTGAATTTTTAAGAAATTATTTATGTTTCATTCAATGTAACTTGTATTTACTGTTTTATTATTAAAAATAAAAAATTATTAAAAAGTGACGTTGAATTTTTAAAGTATATTGTGATATTTTCATACCATTATGTATTGCATTGTGTTTTGTGTGATAATAACATTTAAAAAGTAAACATTTAAGGGTTTATTTTATGATTTTGTTTACAGTAATGATGAGTTCTTTTACCACATTATAAAAATGTGTCATTTTCATACCCTAATTTTAGAATCGGTGCTACCGGTAGCAGTACTTTTCAATTTGATGGTTGATTTTGAGGTTTTGGTTTTAATGGTACCAAGTGATAAAAATACGATTTCAAATGATCTCAAAATTTAACGTTTTGAAAAGAAAAAGAAAAAAAAAAAACATCTTATTTGTTTTTAGGTACTGATTTTAAGGTTTTTCTGAGCTACTATCTAATTTTTGAAGCCCATGTTTGAAAAATCTTGTAATTTTGACCCCCTTTTAAAACATGGTGCTACCAGTAGCACCACTTTTTGATTTGGGGGTTGATTTTGATGTTTTCTATGAAAAAATATGGGTTTTTTGGGACTGAGTTCTCATTTTGAGGTCACAGTTTTCATTAAGTTGGTAACTATGTTTTCAGCGCTTCTCGCGAATTTCGTGACATGGGTTAACCCCGTCTCGTGGATCCTAACTCTGATGATTTTGGTGGAGACTAACGCCTATGGGTTTTGGTCTAACGACAATCGTAGTCCAACATGAATGTTTTCCAATGGTTTTCTTTAGGGTCTTGCATAAACCAAGAAACCACACTAACAACAAAGGAAATGTGAGGTTGACTATGAGTAAGATAAATAAGAGTGTCAACCAATTGTTAATAGAGTGTAGCATCGACTATGGGTGTTTGGCAGGTTTTGGTAATCTTTACTCTAGACTAAAAAGAAATATAACAAGGCTTGCTATCAGCCATCTTAAAATGTGTCAACAAATCCATCACATATTTAAACTGAGATATGAAAAATCCATCACAAATTGGAAATACTTGAAGACCCAAAAAATAATGTAAAGTACCAAGGTATGTCATATCAAAGGAGTCAACAAGATATTTCTTCAATCTAAGGATGAAATTATTATCATTGCCAGTAATGAATAATTCATTTACATATACAAAAACAATCAAAGTGTATCCATTGGTATGGAGGACATACAAGTTGTGATCAGATTCACAATGTTTGAAACCGAGTTGAAGAAAGAAATTGTCTACCTTAGCATACCGAGCTCGGGGAGATTACTTCAAACAACAAAGCATCTTTTTGAGTTGAAAAACCAAATTTGAATCTATCACAAAACTAGGTGGTTTTTCTATGAAAATTTCTTTAGATGGGCCTCCATGAAGAAAGGCACTTTTTACATCTATCTGATGGATTTTCCATCCAAAATGAGCAGCAAGGGAAAGAATCAGTTAAATAGAGTTCATCTTTGTGACAGGGGAAAAAAATTTAGTGTATTCGATACCATCTTGTTGAGAAAATCCCTTTGCAACTAGGCATTCTTTATGTCACAATGTTCTTTCCTTGCGATCGGGGAACCAAGTCCCAAGTCTGATTCTTCGACAAATAATCAATTTTTGTCTTCATGGCCTTCTCCCATTCAGGTTGTACTTCAGTGTCTGAGTAGGTAATAGGGTCAGAGGTTTCTAGTACAAGAGTCATCAAGGAAAGATTGACATGTTACTTTTGACTTCAAGTCTGTAGTCCACAGGAAGCATCTCCGACATCATCTCTAACAACTTCATTATCTTGGAATCCCATATGGGTAGAAAATAAAGAGGTGAACCTGTGTTCACTTCGGTAGGTCTATCAGAAGTTGAAGGGTCTTCAGTTGGAGGACCGGTCAAAATAGAGGAAGACGAACTAGTTGACTCAGAGGTCAACGGTCTAGTCGAAACAAGGAGACAATTTGATTGTTCTATTGTAGGACTGAAGTATGGAACATGAGCACCAGTGTTAGAGACAACATCAATGGGGTCATCCTAAAACAATCTATAGAAGGAATTCAACAACTTGATGCCAAAATACTTCTCATCAAACCGTGCATTTTGTCTGATAATAATTTGTCGTTTGATAGGATCAAACAATCGATAGGATTTTGACTCTTCAAAATAGCCCATCATGATGAAGAATGAATATTTTCTTCCAACTTCTTTCTACAATCATCAGAAATGTGATCCCAGGAAACACATCCAAATACATGGAGGTGGCACCACTGAAGGATTCTTCCCATACCATCGTTCGACTAGAGTCATGGAAGGAACAACTCGAGTTGAGATGTGATAGAGAAGATAATTTGGATAGTATATCACTTCATCCCATAGATGAGGAGAAAAATATTTAGTCTACAAAATACATCTATCAATTTTAGCTAACATTTGATTTTTACATTATGCAACAACATTCTACTGATGGGTGTGAGGAACCGATCGCTTCTAGTCAATACTATATCGAAATAGGTGTTCTTCAAAAGGTCTATTTACATACAGACCATCATTGTTTGATCTCAAGCATTTGATGGGTCAACCACATTGCTTCTTAGTGAACTCATGAAACTCCTTGAACTTCTCAAAGAAAATGTTCTTATTCTTTAGAAAGTAATCCCATGTAAAGTGAGAGAAATCATCAATGAAATTCAAGATGTACCTTGCACCTTCCATTGAAGGTAAATTGATACAAAAGACATCACAGTGAACTAGTTCCAATAGGTTCTGTGCTCTCCATGCTTTACAGAAGTTTAATGGTTCCTAAAGATGCTTCTCAAGTACACATCGCTTATAGACTCCTTCAGGGGGAAACACCTTTGGCAAACCAAGAACCATGTTCTGAGTTTCCATTTCCTACAAACTTTGGAAATTCATATGTCTGAGTCACTAATGCCAAATTCAAATTCTCTCATCAATGTGAGAAACAAGTGCATTCAGTTTGGTTTCAGGTCGATTCGAGTCACAAAACATGTACAAAATATATGTCAGGTCAAGAATCCCACCAATGATAATCAAGTTACCTTTCTTCAAGTCACGAACATAAAATTGATCTGGCCAAAATTCCACAATATTACATGTATGTGTTAATTGAGCAACATGCAACAGATTTTCATTGAGATTTGGCACATGATATACGTCGACAATCTTCCCATGTCAACAAGCAACATCATCCTAACCAACAACATCTAGAGAAAAACCATTAGCATCATATATTTTTCTCTCCTTAGCTTCATCCAACCACGTAAATAAGGAATCATCCTTAGCCATGTGGTGGGTGCATATACAATCTACTACCCATTTGTTATATACAGAATGAGGTAGAAAGACATAAGAAGTCTTGACTTGGAAGGTGAAATTATCAGCGGGTTAGTGTATAGCAGACACGTCTCCTTCAAGGCTTTTAATATTCTCCTCTAAATCGTTTCAATTCTTAAAGAAATTTTTATCCACATGTATAGTCTTTCCACAGTACTGGCATGTCTTCTTCTTTCTACTTTGTTGTGGTGCATCTTCCCGTTTCTGAGGTTTCTCGACATAGTATGTAGGTTTTTTTGTAGATTCATCAAACCATACTCTATCCCTAGGATCCATATTTTCCTTTCCCTTGAGAAAGTTGGCCTAGAATTTACCACCAAGCTTGCCTTCTCCAAGTAATCTATGATAATAATTAATAAAAAGACCACAGAAAGATTCAAATATGTAATCCTTACCATCTTCCTTATTTGATTGCTAGTTGGTGTGGAAATTTGACACGAACATGTCGAATGGTATTCTCAAGTTCATCAGGACTAGATCGATGAGTTTTCCATCCTTATTTTGATATTTATTTCCACATTCTCCCAATTTCAATTGGAGTTCCTTGACATGCGAAAAATAGTCATCCATTCTCTCAATAAGTTCCAATACTTTCCAATTAGCAAACCACTGGCCCATAATCAATCACACAAAAAATTCGACTCAACAAGGTTTTCAGATAAGAGATAGAGGTTTTAAACCATTGGATCTCATACCATGTTGGGGTATAAGGTGGAACGAGGCATGAAAACGAGGAAAGAGTACTGATGGATAATCAAAGAGGAATGCAAATTTTGAAGATAAAAAAGGTAGTCTCTAGAGACACCATTACAACACTTAAGAAAAACACATTGTGATCAAAACATCACATTGCATATTGGATCTCGATCTCCTGATCACTATGATGAAAATGAACCAAGGGGTCTATTTTTTATGATTTTGGGATCTAACTAATTTCCATAGAATCTGGAAGATCTTGTCCACATGTAACCATCAACTTTTAGGGTTTACTTTGCCAAATTCTCTTTGTTGATTCATCTCGACAAGGATGCTCAACTTGACCACCTATGCATCCAAATCATATTGTATTGTTGGTCTGATCGATCCACCACCCAAAAATCTTCAACTGTCGGTTGACTATCCGATCAACAGAAACACCAACTACTCAACCAACTGGTGTAGTGTGTTGGTTGATCGTCCGACCGACTGTATCCAAATGTAGGTCGAAATCTCAACCAAATGAACCCAGGAGATGTGTGATGAACCATCAATGCTTGATGTTCCAATATTCTCATGTTTGGGCAAGCCCCTTGTCATGTTTGTGCACCCAATATACCCAATTTCCCAAGTAGTGCAACTCTTGTGTTCAAGAGAAACCCAAAATTCCATCTCCTCAAGGACTTGGGTGAGGGTGTTCATGCCCTTATAGAAAAACAAATTACATCCTCCAACACCTCAATTCATTACCATCCCCAGCAACATCAACAAAATCTGTGATCTCAAAGTCTCTTCCCAAACTCATGCCCCCATCGTAACTAAGTTTGTTGGAAACCCCAAGTTTTGTTCCAATCAGAAACCCTAAATTTTTGTCAAAGTGGAAACCCCAAGTTTCCTTGCAAAGTGGAAACCCCAAATTTCCAAATCACACCACAATCATCCTCAACTTGTGCAACCATTCACACCACCCTCTGCCCAAATTTGTGTGCGATCAATCTGTCCGCTACATTGGAAATACATCTCCTCCCCAACTATGACTGTAATTCCCAAGCCATCATTGTCCCGCTGCGATGATAAATTTTCATTCTTTTGTTGTTGTTACTGCCTCAAGTGTTGCTGCAACCTCTATCAAAACTTCAAATATGTATAAGTATCAAACTCCTACAAACTTTTTGTTGTTCCCATACTTCAACCAACTCTGCCATGTCTTTTCACACTAATATCTCCCATGCCTTTGATTGATTGGGTAGTTAGTCCAATTGCCATGTCCAACCCATGAGAATGCACTTCCTCATGCTCGAACTTAGTATTTTATTTTGCATCTCCATCACTCCATCCAACTCCAATGACTAAGGCAAGTGTCCACCGTTGCCTCACTACTGCCACATTCAATCTTCGTTAAGGATATCATCTGCAATGTCAAAGTGTTGTGCCTCCAAAATTACTAGTGCATCCATACTCTCGAACCCCTTGTCATCGTGCTATTCTCACTCAAGTCATGAACTAGTTAAATGGTCGGTCCAATTATCACACTACTTGATTCTTCACACCCTCATGCACAAACTGATCACTTCATTTCTCAATTTGGTTCTCCCACACATGTCCTTGGATCAATACAAGGTCACCCCTCACCTCGCTACACTATAAAGTTACCCCAAAACAAAGTCATCCATGACACCTTGACTTTAATTCCCACTTCATGACACAATTATCTAATATTCTACAACCACACACACTCTACATCACATCCAATTCTGAAAATATTTAAGGGAAATCACTGTGCATATGCACATCCAACCAACTCTTCCCTTGTGACTCAAAATGTGATCAAGTCCAAAATTCTATCTTCCTTGGCCGAATTCTCCCCATCTTCCTTTGCGTTTTCGGATATGAAATATCGCATCTACTCAAAGAACTATACGTCCAGACTACCTCACCCCATTACTTCACCTCCCGATGATACCATTACGTCCATCTCTCTATGCCTTGAAATGGTTAGGTTTCACTCTCAACCATACTGCCCAAAGCAAGTGAAATTTCCATGCCCAAGTAATTTCCTCATGTTGCAATATGTTTGTCCGCACAATCCTCCATACTATGGAAAGTCCTCAACTCAATGCCTTCCTTCAAGTCATCTCTCTATAGCTCAACATCTGCAATGAGTGTGGCCAATGCACCTACACTCCTCAAATGTCCCAACAAACTGTCCAAAGTGCTCTAAGTAGAATGATTCACCTAAAATAATTTTCATGCATTTTCACATCCGAGCCAATACTTATGCCAACCTCAACCAACATCCCCCTTTGGATCTCTGATTCATCACATAATCATCTGCATGTCACCAAGGTATGCTCTAACTCATCCAATGTCTCATACCAAAGGCAAGCGAACACCACCCAAGTCACTTGGTCTACCTTTTTCCCATTTAGTTTGACTGCCAACAATTCTTGGTTGACTTGTTTGTTGTCTCCATCCATCTCCTAGAACTAAACTACCTTTCCCCTCCTAAAAGTGTCCAAACACTGACACTATTGTCACAACTTGTCAATTCATCACATGACCCAACAAATATGGCTAAGGAACCAATGCACCATGGTACCTCATCCAAAAGATAGTAAAATCCTCAAGTCAACTCCGTGGCTACACCCAAATCTGTCTAAGTCCACCACATGACTCATCCAAGTAGGTCACCCCAAGCTCTTTTCACCTTCACCCAAGTCAAGGCATCATGACTGCTACATGAATTCTTTGAATCTACACCACTTGATCCACCCTCAAATCTCTTATTTTTCACCACGAAAATTAATTACACTTGAACAACCAAGTCATCCAAATTCCCTTCTGTAACACCCTTGTTTCCCCCAGCTTGTAATTAATCATAAAATAGGATTACCATGCTAAGGCATGTGGACAATTTAAATGTATTATTGTTTGAGTTTCCAATAACTGACTGTGGGGGATAAAGCCTTGAAATTACTGGCCATGATATCACTAGAGGAAAGAATGTGAAAACTATAAGAGAGGGTCATTATATCAAATAACCCCAAATTCCCTTGATGAGGATAATAAACCTCCTTCGAATCCCAAGGAGAGAAATCAGTTAATGAAGAAAGGACCAGTGGATGAATTATCAACCACTCCCATAAATGGAAGCATGGCCAAAAGCTGTAGAAGGTCAACCCGAAGTACCACTGGGTATGGCAGACTAAGCTAACTGGATATCCCTTCTGATAGAAGGAACAGGATTGGTCGAAAACCATCCTGGAATAAAGATATACAAATCGATAAGGAGAATGCATAGAGCTCTCCAGCGGATAATGGAAAGAAGTTTGTGAGCTCGATGTTGACTGAGCATATGATAAACCTCACCGAGGCCATAATAGAAAAGGAAATCTCTAAAATTTTATAGAGAAAAGAATCTGAGCAGAAGTTGAAACAAAGAAAGATCCCTTGAGAACTGCAAGAGTTCCCTGGTGATATCATGGCTTGGCACGGGGGTGCCCATAGTGCTAAGAATGAATTCCTCTGAGCCTATGGTTGGGTAGAAGGACAAACACCCACAGTCAGTTAGTTGGCTACCACCTGTAATAGATAAGTAATCACATATCTTGTTTATTTAAGTGGTACTGTGAATTAAAATTGGATATCCTATGAATGTTGCAGGGATAAATATGTTTTCTTAATGATTTATACTGTATCTCATTTTGGTGTCTTCTTGATTGTATAATTAGGCAAGTAGGAAATTATATGGATGGGATAAGTTTTATACTCGTAAATGATTGTGTGTTGTGGGGGCTTAAGCTAGAGCCACGAACTGTGAGTTCGTCGACCTTGGGAATAGTTTCATGTACGCATGTCGAACCTCCTAGTGATTCTGACTCCCTTGGAGGACGGAGTCTGTTAAAGATCAGGAGAGATAGTGAATGTATGCACAGGCTCTCTGGGAGGAAAAAAGCGACCGAGAACGACTTACGTTCTAGAGTTGAAGAATGAACGTAAGGGATGCACGGAAGGATTCTTCCAAGTGTTACGTTCTAGAGAAAGAGCGCAAGGATCTTAAGCCTTTAAGAGCCACCCAAGCTTGGGAAGAATAGCAAGATTGAAGTATCGAAAGGGAAGGATCCTTACTTCGAATGACGAACGAATGAGAAACTATTCAGAAATATCCAAGGTCCGTTGTGACCGTTGGATACGGAAAGGAGTGTGAGAGTTAACCCCTTGGGTCCTCCACAATTCGCGAGTATGACGAACTGTGATTTTGTCGTAAGGGAAGTAAAAATCCCCGAAGTCCCTAAGTCCCAAAGTTAGTCTAGACCATGGATCTTTGGATCCATCGGGATCCTTCTTGACCGTCTGATCTATGAGATTCAGAGTCCACGCTTCCGGAGATTCACGTGTTGGAGTGACCAAAACCCCGAAGGCGATGTTACAGAGCACTTAGGAGACACTCACAAAGTTACCGAACACTCTACAACTCAGTAAGGATTGCTTGAGCGAAATTTTCCAGGAGGGCACATATATCCCTTTGAGGAATAGAAGGGAAAGAGACCTTCAAGGTCCAAGCAGTTGAAGCTCAGAAGAGATAGTGCTAAGAGGGAACAAGAGTAAGAATTATTCCAAGTCCCAAATCTCATAAGAGATAAGCACTTTTCAAAAGTGTCGACGAGGTCCAAGATACGAACTCGTGGGAGGAACAAAGGTCGAGGCCTTTGAATACTTAGAAAATCATCTAAGCTAGAGGAATTCGAAAGCTCAGGAGGAGGAGTGACAACAACCATCAGATTGGTTGTGGAGATGAGCTTGGACCATTAGATCAACGTCCAGTGAACAAAGGAAGCGTAGAGGAGAGGAAAATATCCCATCTATTGGATCTGAGCACAAAGGACTAGTAATCGTTGGATCCGAAAGTAAATGCACAAGACTTAACCCTTGTGTGTGCAAGAGAGTGGTCTTGTCAAAGTCCTGAAGTCCTGAAGTAAATTGGGACCTTCCATCGTCAAGGAGGACAGGTGGTGTAAGATCCACAACTTCGTAGGTTAGTGGATAAGGAGGAGGACAAATAGCCAAAGTAAATCTTGATCGTTGATCGCCAGGGGACACACATGAACAGATCAGTAACTCTGGAGAAATCACTTAGAGAATTTACGATTGAGAGTTGAAACTCTCGAATCCATGAGAGTCGGAGCCTAGAATTAAATCTCAATCGTCAGATCGAAAGGGACATGTGGTAGAGATCCGTTTTCCTCGGGTGAAAGTAAAGTTCAATATTTGAGGTTCCCGAGTCCCGGAGAGACAAAATAGATTTGGACTGTCAGACCCAGAGGGACACGTGACAACAACTCATAGACTTTGGAGAAACCACTTCGAGAGTTTCAGATTGAGAGTTGAAACTCCAGAAGACCAAAGCACTAAAGGGCCGAAGTGTCGAAGGGCCAAAACTCCGAAGGGACAAAGAGCCGAAGAGATCTTAACTGTGAGATCCATAGGACAAGTGGCATGAATATATGTATTCCTGGTAAGGACCTGAAGTGAACGTCAATCGTCAGATTTTCCGAAGTAGATCTGAACCGTTAGATCTAGAGGATAGGTGGTGTGAATCTATGGATTCCAGGTAAAGACCCGAAGTATATGTCAACCATTAGGTCATCCGAAGTAGATCTGAACCGTTAGATCTAGAGGACAAGTAGCGTGAATCTATGGATTTCGGGTGAAGATCTAAAGTAAACCTCAAGCATCAGATTTCCAAAGTGAATCTGAGTCGTCATATCAGTAGCTTCGGGAAATCCATTTGAGAGTTTCTCAGTTGAGGTTTGATATTCTCAAAGTCCGAATTTTCATAAATACGAAGTGAATCCCAATTGTCCGATCAACCGAAGCAGATCTGAGCCGTCAGATCACCCGAAGTAAATCTCAAGAATTGGATCACCAAGGTGAATCTGAGTCGTCAAATACTATTTATTTAAGAGAAGTCAAGGTTTGAGAGTTGAGATTTTCGAATTCCGAACTTCCATAAATCCGAAGTAAATCTCATTCGTCCGATTAGTCGAAGTGAATTTGAGTCGTCAGATCATCTGAAGTGAACATCAAGCGTTGGATTACCCGAAGTGGATCTGAGCCATCAGATCCAAGGGAGACATGGAGAAAATATGAGAAATCTGGATAAATATCTGAAGTAATTCATAGTCATCAGATCCAAGGGAGATGTGGTGAAAATCTGAGAACTTCGGGTCGTCATATCCAAGGGAGATGTGGTGAAAATTTGAGAACTCCGGATAAATATCCGAAGTAATACATAGTCGTCCGATATAAGGGAGACATGGAGAAAATCTGTGGACTCCTGGTAAAGACCCGAAGTAATCCTTGATCGTCAGATCAAGAGGACACGCATCAGTGTATTATAGCCTTCGGATAAAATCCATTGGGAAAAAAGGGTGAAGTTTGAGATTTGATATTTCAGAAGTCTGAAACCCGAAGGAGATCTCGACCATTGATCGAGAAGAGGGCCAAAGGACTGTTGATCTAGTTGAAAGGTCAACCACCCAAAGTAAATTCAAGGTCGTTGATTAGGAGGACAGGTGTCCACAGATCGTCAACTCGGAATATTGAAGTACGGAAGAGAGCAGGGTTTTGAGAGTTGAAACTTCCAAACCCCGAAATCACGAAGGAGATCTCGTCTGTTGATTTTGCAAGAGGTCATATCTCATCCATAGGTTTGAGAGGGACAGTTATGAACCGCCATTTTTTGAAGTACCTTCAAGATCAGTAGATCGATGGTACCGTAGCATTGCGGGGATATGAGTTGCACGGACGTTAAAAATTTGATGGTGGGTCGCAATTCAAACCATGGATTTGAAAAGAGGACACATGGAGGCTCAAGGAGGATTACGGGACGAAAAGAAGATTGATTCAAACCTACTTTGGCCATGTCCGCAATCACATGATCCTGTAAGGTCGTCACCCAAGGTCACATGAAGAGGGGGCTTATCCAGAAAAGGAGCTAATGCTCAGTACTCTGAGATTTCACAGGGGAGAAAACATGAAGGTTGTGGGTGACCTTAAACCTGTACCAAAAAGTTGAAAGGTTATGTGTTTAATTACAGAACGATACCATCAAGGTCTCAGAGTGTTGTTTGGCTTTAGAATCGAAGATCCTTGACCAGGAGGTCAGACTGGTTCCCCGACTTTCCAAATTAGAAACCATGAATGGAGACTTTGTCCTTTAAGAAAAGATAATTTTTTTATGCCCCATCGTGGGTTTGTTACACCTTCAAAGAAATCGCTGCAACATTTAGGAAACTTAATAACTCAAAAACAACCATACTTTTTCCAATGACATTCTTGGCTACAACCATGGTTTAAGTCTATTGTCTTGGGCCTTCACTTGCCCAAAACACTGACTCTCCACATGAACTCCCCTCAATCACTATCCACATCTCCAAAAACATGCATAGAACCTTCATTGCGATATAAGGAAGAGTTGATCTGTCCACATCAAAAATACATCTAAGTTCCAAAATTCCCATGCAGTCGGCTGAACTCATCTCCATTGTCCTGCCATCTTTGCACCTTGATTGCTTCCACTTAAAGGCACCATGCACACACCACCCGACTACCAAGTCATACTATTGTTAACTAATTTTCATAACTCAACAAATATTTACCTCATGCGAAGGCTGCAGTTGACCCACTCGTTCAACAACCCAACTCGACTCAATTGTTGTTCTTGGTGATGCACGACTTGAATATGTCATGATGAAAATGTGACCAACCAACTACCTTGTTTTGAATCTTATACAGGTCGCATCAAGTCGTCCAACTCACCCAAGTGATTCAATTTATCATAACCCATAACTTCTCCACTTCATGATCATAACCCATAACCCACCAAAAACTCACCATCTCTTCTCTCTTAGAAGACTTCACATAGACCCGTTATTCTGTCTCATAACATGCCTCACCCAAACCTGTGACAAGACTTCTCCACCTTCAAAGTCTCCCTACCATGCTACTAAAAAAAACCCAAATAAGGTCTCCCTAACTTTTTCCACAAATCATCTCAAGGAAGCACATGTTCTCCCATGTGGAGTGACTTGGCTCCTTGATGGAGCTCGCCCCTCTTTGTCAAAATCTATCACAGAACTTTGACTCTAATCTTTCTATGTTCCCTCTTGTACCTTCTTGGTTGTGCACCCTTGTTCTTTTATATGGACTCCAAATGTCACCTTCGTGAATCGTCGTGTTCTTTGGGTGTGTCGCGCCCCTTCACGAACCATCAACCCCAAACGAAATGACATGCCCCTTTGCGAACCCATCTACCCAAATGAACCCATCCACTCATCAACCTTCGTGTACCTTGGGATCGACACACCCAAACTTTGGGTGCACTGCTCATGTCAGTGTGTTCCAACATCTTTGTTGCACCCCTTTTCTTGGTATGTTTCGCCCCATGCTTTGCCTCATACTTGGGCAGGCCCCTTTCCATTTTCCCATTCCCAAAATGTTAGGTACCTAACCCCTCATGTAGGTAGAATAATATATTTCCATGTAATAAAGGTCAATATTAATAAGGCCTAGCAATAAAGAAGAATAAGTCTAATGTAAGAAGACCTAATAAAAGCTTATTCTTCTAAAAGGATCTTCCTCTAGATTGTTCTTTTCATAGACATATTTAGTATAAATAGGAGTCGAGAGTATGAGAAGTTTTTTCTTGGATATTATTGTAATAAAACTCTTCTCTGCTGGAGGTTTCCCCCTCGAAGAGGCAAGTGAACATTGCTCTCAGTAATAAAAGTGCTCTTTCTGGTGTTATTCTGGTATCATTTTGGTATTATTGTGGTGTTGTTATGGTTATATTGTTGTTTATCTTCCATTTCTAGCTAGTTGTTTATGTTTTTCATACTATTTTATATCTGGAATATTACAAGTGGTATCAGAGCACCTTCCTCGATAGAAAATTGTGGGTTAAATATTTTTTCAAGGTAGAGACGTATTCCGACGTCTTTCAGCTATAGATATCTATGGTTACGTGCATAAACTCGCAGTCGGGGATTCATACACACAGTAAATACAAGTGGTACTTAAGAGAACATATGTTCACCACCCTTGTAACCTATGTTGGTACCCCTTCGAGTGGCAGCACATCAGACGTGACCTGTATATGGATCAACCTATATCTCCTAAATCCCTCCATAGATAAACTGATTGGTTGCCTGAATACTATAGTTCCACCAAGAACAACACTCGGGAAGATACTCTCTAGTACCTGAGTATTCGAGTAGTATGGCTAAGGGCATGGTCTAGCCTCCTTAGTTGGTGCCCTGAGATATTGGGCCAAGTACTACTGTTGGACCCCGCACATATATCAGAGAGCTATAACATAGGGAAAACGATTGTCTGTAGGACCCTTGAATACCCTAACCTTTGGGATGGAAACAAAAACAGAACATACAAGATCTATTTTCGCGCAACTGTGTCTCTTGCATTCGAGTTGTGAAATTACTACACATTTCTTCCTTTTAAGCATTTGGGCATTTCATCACTGCAGTATTCTTCAGATTAGAGTATAACTCTGCAGGACTGAAAACAAAAATGAGTCTGGATCTAGTTGGTACCATTATTTGAGACGTATTCCATTGGATTTCTCTCTTCACCCTTATTGTAGTCATACCTGTCATTTTTCAGCAAAAAAAAATTCTCATGGACCTGACCCCATTTCAACACCCTTATTTGGGATTTACCCCATTGGATTCAACTCGTCGCCCTAATCATTGTGATACACTTCAACCTTAACCCATTTTTTGTGTGGTCCCACCTGCCCCTTTTCGTGCTCCCTCTTCATCATGGCCCATACCCGTAGCCAAGACTTGGAATCTTGCTTCAATAACTTGCACTCTAATTTCATAGAAACCCAACAAGAAGTGAGACAACCCAGTGCCAATATTGCCACCATCAATAAAAACATACATTCCTCCATTACTGCCACAATCGAGGAACTCAAACATGACCTAAAACAAGACATAGCTACCCATCTTGAATCCATCATTACTATGATCTACGCCAAGCTGCATATCCCTACAAATATTCTCTCATCTGACCCATCTTTGCATATCGAAGGTGAAACTTCCTCTCATTCCCAGAATTTTCATCCCCATCACTTTTAGCATGACCTACGCCTTCCGCGTGTGGATGTGACCAAATTTTATGGCTCAGATCCCACTGGCTAGGTAACTCAAATGGAACATTATTTCTCTTTCTATGGAATTACAGATGATTTGGACAAACTCTGGTATGGTGTTCTTCATCTAGATCAAGAACATTGGCAATGGTGGCAATGGAGAAAAAATTGTTGCCAAGGGCATGTAACTTGGACACACTTTGTGGCAGATATTTATGAATGCTTTGACACTGACACCAACCATTTAGGCCATTTGACAAAGTTGAAACAATCTGGCACAGTAGAAGACTTTATAGCTTCTTTTGAGCAACTGGATTTTCGTATAGAGGGCATATCTGATGCTTTTTTCCGAGAATGTTTTATTAGTGGCCTCAAGGATGAGATTCATGACCATGTCCTCATGGCTCGGACTCAGAGTTGGGTGGACACTACTAAAATATCTAAGGAAGCACAACAGGATGTCTCTTCTCAAAACCAAAAAACCTCCTTTATTCCTCGCAGTAAACCAATCAATCCCACTCCTTCTACTCCACTAAAGATCCAAAAATTGACCAGGGCCGAAATGGATGAACGCCAACTCAAAGGCCTTTGTTATAATTGTGATGACAAATATTTTCCTGGGAAAAAGTGTAAGGAACACAATACTTTTATGGCCATATCGGAGGATGTTTTGGAAGAGGATGTTGAGGCCCCCCTTGTGTCTATGTCGCCTAAACCCACTGACATGACCCCTCCCTCAGACCCTCCAAAAGTAGAACCGGTCATTTCCCTAAATTCTCTCACTGGCTTGTATGCTCCCCAAACCCTCAAGATAATTGGTTACATTAAGAATAGGAAGTTCATCATTGTTGTTGACAGTGAAAGAACCCATAATTTTATTCGTCGCCGCATTTCCCAAGAAACTAATTGCTATATCTATGCATTAAATAATTTTCAAATCATGATTGTCAATGGCAGGTCCATGAAATGTGGAGGGCGTTGTGAAAATGTGTCTCCAAATTGGTGAATACCACCTGAAATCTCATATGTTTTCTATCGACATGGGAATTTGTGACATTGCATTGGGTGCAGAATGGCTAAGGACTTTGGGTCTCATTCTCATGGATTTTAAGGAATTAACCATGCAATTCGACTAGGAGGGCCAACAATATAAGTTCCAAGGCATCATCGTCGGTTCCCTAGAGATCATCAGTTCCCATCACATGGAAAAGATGCTAAAAAAGGGTCATTCTGGCATTATTTCCCAACTCCATGCAATATAAGCAACTAAGACACCCTCTCTGCCGCAGGACCTCCAATCCATCCTCTCTAAACCTCAAGTGGTTTTTTCCACTCCCCAACGACTCCCTCCTTCCCGTGGTGTTTATGATTATTCCATTTCCCTTCTCCTAGGAAGCCTTCCTCCCAATATCCGTCCCTATCATCACCCCTTTTCCCCAAAAAATGAAATTGAGAAAATTGTTCAAGAACTTCTCAACACATGTGTTATCCACCCTAGTACAAGCCCCTACTCTTCTCATGTGGTCATGATTCTTAAAAAAGAAGGTTCTTGGCACATGTGTCCTGACTTCTGCGCCCTCAACAAACTCACCATTAAAAACAAATTTCTCATTCCTTTCATTGATGACCTCTTGGATGAATTGAGTGGTGCCCAGTTCTTTACTAAACTTGATATTTGTTCTGGATACCACTAGATCCATATGAAAGAGGCAAATATTCCTAAGACTGCATTTAGAGCTCATGAGGGCCACTATGAGTTTTTGGTCATCCCCTTTGGCTTGTGTAATGCTCCCTCCATTTTCCAATGCCTCATGAATCATGTATTTCATCCTTTTCTCTGTCATTTTGTCTTAGTTTTCTTTGATGATATCCTCATCTATAGTAAAACTTGGAAAACCCATCTTGCTCATGTGGATTGAATTCTCCATCTACTCTCTCAGTACCAACTTTTCCTCACACAATCTAAATGTGTTTTTGGCACATAGTAAGTCGAGTACTTGGGTCATCTTGTTGGAAAGGCCGGTGTGAGGGTGGATCCTAAAAAGATTGAAGCTATGCTATATTGGCCTCACCAAAGACTCTCAAAATCTTGCGTGGATTTTTGGGTTTAACATGTTATTATTGCAAGTTTGTTAAGAATTATGGAAAGATTGTGGTACCTCTCACTTCTCTCCTTAGAAAGAATTATTTCACTTGGACTCCAACAGCTGCTCGGGATTTTCAAACCTTGAAGATGGCCATGTGCACCACTCCAGTCTTGGCCCTTCCCGCTTCACAAAGACCTTTGTCCTAGAATGAGATTCTTTCGAGAAAGGAATTGGTGTCGTCCTTATGAAAGATGGTCAACCTTTGGCCTTTACCAACAAACAATTGTCAGAGAAAAATTTGGGTAAATCAATCTATGAAAATGAAATGTTGGTTATTCTGGATGTCGTGGATCTTTGGCGCCCTTATCTAATGGGGCAACACACCAAATTCAGACAGATAATCAAAGCCTCAAGTTTTTTCTGGAACAACCTCTTTCCTCCCCAGAGCAACAAAAATGGGTGACTAAGCTCTTTGGATATGATTATGAGATCATTTACAAGAAAGTCAAAGACAATGTGGTTGTTGATGCACTTTCCAGAAAATATGAAGATGAAAAGCCCCCTTTTTTCTCTTTCCTTCATTGTACCAGATTGGCTCCAAGTTGTTCGCCAAGAATGGCTACACAATCCCAAAAGTTTTCATCTGATACATCAATTGCAGTCCAATTCTCCAATCTCCCAGGGTACTCTTGGCTCAATGATGAGCTTCGATACAAAGGTCGTTTGTATTTAAGTAAACAATCAAAACTTAAATACATGGTACTTTCTCAGCTTCATGCTACACCCACCGTTGGGCACTCTGGGTTTACCAAAACCTATGACTGGGTCAAACGCTCTGTTTTCTAGGATGGTATGAAACATGAAATTCATAATTTTGTGGTTGAATGTGATGTTTGTCAGCACAACAAGGGAGAAACAATGAAATCTCCTGGCACACTAGAACCGCTCCCTATTCCACCTGCTATTTGGCAGGATATCTCTATGGATTTTACTGTAGGCTTACCTAAATCGGGAAATAAATCAGTCATCATGGTGGTAGTTAATCATCTTTCCAAGTATGTTCATTCTGTGCTCTTCAACACCCATTTGCAGCATCCATTGTGGCTCAACTTTTCGTGGATCAAGTCTTCAAGCTTCATGGAATGCCACATTCTAATTTTTCGGATCGCGACCCAACTTTCACTAGAAATTTTTTGAAAGAACTGTTCAAGCTACAATGCACCTAATTGCATATCATCACAACTTATCATCCCCATGGTCAAACTGAAGTTGTCAACAAGTTTTTGGAAACATATTTGAGGTGTTTTGCATCGGAAATGAAAAGTCAGTGGACTCAATGGTTACCACTAGTTGAATGGTGGTACAACACTTCTTACCATACAACTACTAGCATGACTCCTTTTGAAGCGGTATATGGACAAAAGTCACCTTCAGTTCTCTCATGTTTTCCAGGTGTCTCGAAGGTCCAAGCGATTGACCAAACGCTTACAGTTTGAGAGGCTATTCTCCATACCCTCAAAGAGAATTTGGTCATGGCCAAGAATCCGATGAAGCAACAAGCAGATCAAGGTCGCTCTGAACGTCAATTTGCATAAGGGGATCAGGTGTTTCTTCGACTACAACCTTACAAAACAAATTCCCTCAAGGTTGACCATTGTTGGAAATTGGTGCCCAAATTTTATGGTCCTTATATCGTTCTCAAGCGTGTGGGACAGGTGGTCTATCAGTTAGCTTTGCCCAATCATTATAAGCTCCATCCTGTTTTCATGTTTCGTGCTTAAAGAAGGTGATTGGAACTAAGTGTCAAACTCAAACCAAACTTCCCGAGTTGGATGAAGAAGACTCCATTTGACTACAACCACAAGCAGTTTTGGACCAGCATGAGCGTCGTCTACATCAACTAACGATCAAGGAAGTGTTAGTCTAGTGGAAACATACAACTCCAGCAGATGCCACTTGGCAACCAACTACCATTCTGCAACAATTTCCTCATCTCAAGCCTTGAGGACAATGTTGGTTTTAAGGGGGAGGACATGTTAGGGACCTAACCCCTCACGTAGGTAGAATAATATATTTCCATGTAATAAAGGTCAATATTAATAAGGCCTAGCAATAAGGAAGAATAAGTCCAATGTAAGAAGACCTAATAGAAGCTTTGGCTTCTAGAAGGATCTTCCTCTAGATTATTCTTTTGATAGACATATTTAGTATAAATAGGAGTCGAGGGTATGAGAATTTTTGTCTTGGATATTATTGTAATAGAGCTCTGTTGGAGGTTTCCCCCTCGAAGAGGCAAGTGAACATTGCTCTCAGTAATCAAAGTGTTATTTCTGATGTTATTCCAGTATTATTTTGGTATTATTGTGGTGTTGTTATGGTTATATTGGTGTTCATCTGCCATTTCTAGCTAGTTATTTATGTTCCGCATACTATTTTATATCTGGAATATTACACAACGTGCCCACTTTCCCAACTAGTGTGACTCTTGGGTGCTAGAGCAATCCGAAATTCTATCTCCTTAAGGACTTGGGCGAATGATATATGTGCCCTTCTACCCGAGGACTTTACACCAAAGAACATATAGTTGTAAAACAAATCTCTAATTTTCACTAAGATAATCATGTTTTATATCTATGTATGAGGCTTGGGCTCAACATCATTCTCTCATTAATATGAAAAATTACTTCATTTTACTTTCACTGATATGTTGTTGACTGATCTAAATAGAAGAAAAAAATGATTATTTTTGTTGAAACGTAAAACCCTATAATGTTTGTTCCATTTGTCAATGCAATGAGGCAACGTTTTTGAATAGGTGAGAAGCAATTTACATTACACTAATTATTAATAATGAAGTATACATATTAATAATAGTTAAGGTTTGTATCAAGTATAAGCGAATTAAATACGATGTTGAATTAGATGACTTGATTTAAACCCCTATTTAATACAAAATGTACAACATATTTGACCCAAATCACTCATTCCTTGTGTTGGTAGGTGTAATAGCCTATCGGTCTTCATTAGTCATAAATTATGTGATTGTGATAATTATAATTATATTGACATGGATTTTGACAATTTTATTAATAAAAATTGACTATGTTGTCTTTACCTCAAATTGATAGGCTTATTTTGAAAAATTGATTATTAAAAATGGCCTATGTAGACTTTCATGGGTTGATTTTGAAAAATTAACTATTAGAAATCGACTACATAGACTTTCGTTGGTTTATTTTGAAAAATTGATCATTAGGAATTGACTACATTGGTTTATTTTGAAAAATTGACCATTAGGAATTGACTACATTGACTTTTTGAAGAGATTTTTAAGAATTAAGTTTTTAAGAATTAATTACATTATCTTTAATATTATTACTACAATGACTTTAACTTCCCATTGAATTTGCACATTGACTTTCATTCAAATTGATTTTGATTTTAATTTTGACAAATTGATTACTACATTGACTTTCACTCAAATTGACTTTGAGATATCGATTACTACATCGAGTTTCATTCAAATTGATTGTTGTTGATTTTGACAAATTGATTGTGTTTGATCATAATTCAAGTTAAATATGATTGACTTTGACTGAAATTTATATACTTACGAAGAACGGTTCAATGTAGAAGATTCAAATTAACTATTATTGCTTAACTTTGACTTTGATTTTGACTGCAATTTAATACGCTAACGAAGATTGGTTGAATGTTGAAGATTCAAATTAATTATGAACTGAAATTTTATATGCTTAAGAAGAAAGGTTAAGTGTAGAATAGCTGGTTGATTTCTTCTGCGATATTACTTCTATGGCTTCCTAATTTTGGTCCTCCTTGCAGGCTATGTACTTGAGGGTTAAAAGTTTATTTATTTATACGTCTATAATCCATTACTGTGTGCTTGAATACAGATCTATTGCACATTCATTTCCCACATCAACGATCTGATCGGTGACGAATATTCAGCTATTCTCCTTGTTTTAGTTTTTGTGTAATTATAATGGTCGGTGCCTGGGCTCTCTTGTTTCAAGTCCTGGCATTCGTCTCACAGCTTGCACAGTCCCATGGAAATACTACACGTTTCTCTTTCCCGTCATTTGGAGACAACGGCAATCAGCTGATATACATTGGAAACGCTTCGTTTTCTCCATCACATGGTTACATCGATCTCACTCCATCGCCAAACGCTACATCTACGGATCAATATGCTCAGTTGCAGAACCGCATTGGAAGGGTTCTCTACCATCAACCGATCACCATCTGGCCGGCCACATTTACGACCACCTTCACCATCCTCGTCCGCAACATCACCAGTCCCGCTGGGCAGGTGAATTTAAATGCCGACGGGGTGGCCTTCATCATAGTCCCCAATGACAAACCCTTTCCACCAAACAGCCCTGGACAATTTCTGGGCTTATTCGAGGAATCAGCATACCAAAACGCAACGAATCAGCTTGCCATTGAATTCGATACCATCCGGAACATCTTCGATCCTGACGATAACCATGTCGGCATAGACGTCAAGAGCATTGTATCGGACGCGACCGCCAATCTGGGACAACACAGCATCAACATCAAGTCAGGGCGGCCAATAAGGGTTCGAATCGATTACGAGGGTTGGAACAAAACCCTGCAGTGAAGAGAGTCTCCGCCAGGTCGCGACAGGGAAAACGGGAATTCATCTCGGAGTCGGCACCATAGGCCGACTTCGACACAGGAACCTGGTGCGGCTCCAGGGCTGGTGCCACGAGCGTGACGAGCTGCTGCTCGTCTACGACTACATGAACAACGGGAGCCTCGACAAGATCATCTTCAGGCGGCCAGGGGATCAGCATCAGAATCATAATCAGCCTCCTCTGAATTGGGCCTCATCAGAAAATGAATGCTCAAATCTGGCTTAATGGTGGTGGATACCCATCCACATACGCCATACCGTTCCTCCGCGAATGATTCTAAATAGGCTGGGTAGCATAGACTGTGTAGGCCAATGAATTTAACTACAAGAAGTTAAATGTTTGGGTTCCGCAGGAGGGTTGGAGTCTATACTTTACTTCTTTATTTGGAGTACAAAGGCCAATAAAAATGAGTGGCACAGACTGTGCAGAATAAATTTATTTACCTGGAATTAAATGTTATTGGGTTTGGCAGGCGAGGAGACTTGAGTTTAATATTTTAGTTTTCATTTTTTTTGGTTTACAATGAGTTAAAGGTAAGAAGTTTGGAGTTTTATATTTACTTTCTTTTTTGTTTACATATACATAAGACTAGCACATCCACTATTGCAGTGGATGGTGAACGCCACCGTCAATTTAACATTTTAAGAATTCATTTAAAACTTTACTTACCTGTAATTGGTTTGCCCTCATACCCTACCCTGATTGAAGAAAAGATTGAATACAACAAACATTAAAGAAAAAAGAAAATACTATTGAAAGAAATACAATAAAGAAATACAATACATAAGATATCCATGGCAACACAAAATTCAATTAAAGAAGTTAGTTTGCTTCCCATTCACCTTCGATTCGATTAAATTAAGCTATGTAGAGCCTCGTACACAGATGGTGCAAATTACAAGAGTCGGCTGTGCCAGGAACAAAAGCACAAACGCAGAACAAACGGACACAGCTATATGGTTGTTTATTTGAAGGTGCAGTTTTTTAACAACAAAAATTTTGAATGCTGGTAATAAGTCCTTTGTGAATTGAAATTTTGATAAGTACGATGCTTAATATTCTCAATGATTTTTTACATTACATCGTTCTAATGTTCCTTATAATCCTGATTATGTAGCATTTACATTGTTTGAAAGTTCTTGCACAATCATGTCTTATAGACCTCTTCAATGATGATTTACTGGCAACACTTTTGGTATTGTTTAATGAAGAATTTAAGGATTATCTTAGTTATCATTCTCCGAATGAGAGATTGTACAAATTTTCTCCACACAGTTACTATTACCTTAAAAAAAATCATAAAATTATCCTTATCCTTATCTCACACACTGTTGTGAAGGAACTAAATTCTACTATCAAACTCAAACCCAAACTTAATGTCACAAGAGCTAAATTCTTCAACTAACATACCCATTTCTATTGTGGTAACTATA